>VXBX01004450.1:1635395-1747022 GCA_013400415.1 Scytalopus superciliaris
AAGTTGGAACTGCAATGAGGTCTCCCCTCAGTCTCCCCTTCTCCAGGCTGAACAGAGGAGTTGCTCCTCATATGCTCCTCTGCTGTCCCTCATATGCCTTCCCCACAAGGCCCTTCACCATCCTCATAGTCCTCCTTTGGACACTCTCCAACAGCTTAATGCCCTTTTAATATTGTGGCACCCAAAACTACACACAATATTCAAGATGAGGCTGCCCCAGTGCAGAGCAGAGTGGGACAATCCCCTCCCTTGACTGACTGCTGATGCTGTGCCTGATGACCCCCCAGGACAGGGTTGGCTCTCCTGGCTGCCAGGGCACTGCTGACTCAGATTCAACTTGCCATCAACCAGGACCCCCAGGTTCCTTTCCATGGCACTGCTTTCCAGCATCTGATTCCTCAGTCTGTATATACATCCAGGCTTGCCCCATCCCAGGTGCAGAATCCGGCACTTTCCCTTGTTGAATTTCATGTGGTTGGTGATTGCCCAGTCCTCTAATTTGCTGAGGTCTCTCTGCCTCACATTTACTGTTAAATAAAATCCATAATACTGATTTTGGCATATGGTCTCATTTGCACCTTAATTTGGGCAGAGGCTTTTCTAATAATTACAATAACCAGATCATAACAACAGTATTGAAAGCTTTATTGAAATCCAGAAAGATTTCATCAACTGGCTTCCCTTGATCAGCTAGGTGGGTTACTTTGTCACAAAAGAAATTCAGGTTTGATATTCAAGACTTTCCTCTCATGAAGCCACTGTGACCAGTGACTACTGTCTTTCAGGTGTTTTCCAATACTTCCCAGAATAATGTTCTCCATAACTTTACGAGACACTGAAGTGAGACTGACAGGCCTGTGGTTTTCAGGGTCCTTCTTCTTGCCCTTCTTGAAAACTGGGACAAGGCCACCAGCTTTGAGTCAGCTGGGTCCTCTCTGGATTCTCAAGACCATTCAAAAATCATTGAGAGAGGTTTTGTGATAACATCAGCTAGCTTTTTGAGGATTCTCACATGAATCCCATCAGGCCCTATAGATTTGTAGGGATCCAGCTTGAGCAGCAGATCCTGCAAAATTTCAGGGTCAACTGGGAGCTGATCATTCTCACAGTCACAATCCTCCAACTCAGGGCACAAGACCCCCTTGGTTCATCATCGGTGTTGAAGACAGAGACAAAGAAAGATTAAACACCTCTGTCTTGTATCTGCCCATGTTGAAGGGACCTTGAAGATCATCAAGGTTCAACCCCCTCACCATGGAAAGGGATGCCACAAAGCTTTATCCTTCAATACTTTCTCAGACATGCTGAAGTACCATGGCTGCCTTCACAGGCATCCTGAAAGCCATACTGCAACAATGTAGATGCAGTGGGCTCCTCTGCCTCTTCATTTCTGCAGCTGAAATCAATAATAGAGGAGTATATAATGTAGCTGAATTATTCAGGTAAAAAAATATTCTTCCTGAAAGGGAAAAAAAGTAAAAGGCAAGTGTCAGCGCACAGTTCATCAGATCTGTATTGATGGTGGCCCTTGAGGGCTGGAAGAATGAGGGAATCAGGTAAGAAAAGGTTTGATGTCTTCTTCCTATTGGACTAACTTGTTTGTTGTAGCCAAGGATTAGCACAGGGTTTTATGTGTTGGCTGCCTCAGCTCCAAAACTGGCCTCTGTCTGAGGTCATTATATCTATGCCTGTGGATACCACACCAGAGCCAAAATAACAGGACACTGGGTGGAGGGCAGTGGAGAATGAGATGATCTTTGGCAGTATAGCAGTCTAAATAGTTATACAACAGTCAACGTAATGTTGGCTGTGTCAGAAAGTTGAGAGTTTTTCACCACAGATAATTTGTTAAATCATCCAAGCTCCAAAATTATCTCACGGCAAAGAGGATAAACTGGTCCCTTTTTAGAGAACAGTGCTGCACTATCAAGTGAACTGTCTAGGAAGGTAACCTAATGCTTCCTTTTACCAGCAATTTTATTCTCAGCTGATCTTCAGACATAGCCAAATAGAAAAATGGATTCTTTTCAGTCACAATGAGTGTCTTAAAGGTCTTTTGAACTCTCCCACACTTCCCTCCTCCATAGAACTCTGATGAGTTGCTGACCTCAACAACTGCTCCACAAAGGCATCATATGAACCATCTCACACCATCTTGCCATTTTTCCAGAAGTTCCCTTCACCTGTCATGTATTGCCTCATTACTGGAAACTGTAAATGTCCTTGCTGCTTTCAAGGTCAGCTTTTCCTCTACAGTGCTATTTCTGAGAGCTGTTTGTTCCATGAATAGCATCCTCCTTTTCAAACAATAGACTCGTATCAGGAGGATACATGATCCTACAGAGAAGGTGGATTTATTTATCTGTGAAGGGATACACATTAAACCTCCTCACATTACTTATAGCCAGGAAGATAGATTGTTGGGGCTGTAGGAGAAGAACAGCTTTACTGAAAGAAAATGATGCTCCAGCTAATTTGTTCTAGGCTACTAGGAAAGCCAAGGAAGTGATTCTCAGTTTAAGACAAATTCCTCCCACTCATTTACAATATAATTCCTCTATTACACATGCTTTCAAAAGGTTTTGTTCTAAGAAAACCTGTGGATAAAGTTACAAGAACAGATTTTGTATGATGTTTCTAATGACTTAATATTCTGAGAACATCAGCATTTTTTCTGCGAGTAATTTGTGCTATTTCCTGTAGGTTTCTAGTCTGGGTATATGACTAAAACATATAGGATTCATTAGGGGCCCACAATTCTACCTTTCTTCTGGTTTATGAGGTGTCCCTGAGCAATTCTATCAGAAGGACCAGATGAAACCCTACCTCCCAGCTGGCTGTATGCAGACCTGATTGAGGTTTTTCCATAAATGCTTTTTCCAGATCTTAGTTTTGTGTGGACAGAGTTGCCCATCCTTGGTGTGAGTGAAAAGAGACAACACCTGTTGAAGGTTTCTGCGTTTGGGAAATAGGTTGTTTATGAGATATGCAGTGATTGGAAATGGAAATTGCTGAAATGATCACAGTGTGTGAACTTACTGGAAGCCTCACAGCATAATCTAAATTTTTCTTCCAAAGGAAAGCTCCACTCTTGCAATTAGACAGCATGTCTGCACAATTGTACAAGGATAGAATAAAAAATAAACCTTAAAAGAAACCTAAGCTATAAAGTATGGAGATCCATATTTGCATTTGAATAGAGTGGCATGTGTATGATAAAACCTGTCTTCCATCCTCTTTGCAAAGAAATTGGATTGCATGTGACTACACCCCCTGCTGCGCCATGCCATGAGTTATACAGCAGCACTGCTGTGATTCTACTGATCTCTGAAGCTCCAGCCCTTCTGCAACTTCCTTTATAGATTTCTGAATCTGTAAAATTATCTCTACATGGAACTGCACAAACTTGTTTTCAGGCTGAAGTGACAATCAGAAAAATAAAATGGCAGGGAAATTGGCTCTGAAGAGTACTAAATAATCCCATCTTCTTATAGGGTCCAATTTTTTCTTTAAAGATGCTTTAAAGTGAGTAGCTCCCTCACTTTAACGATGTATTTAAATCTAACAACATTAGGATAATGGAGACTCAGGCCTGTGTGACCTAATAAGCATTGAAATACTCATGCCTTTAACCATTTGGATAGTCAATCCCATAGAGCAAGTAACCTGTTGGATCATCCTGATGGACAGGGGCAACTTTCTTCTTGACATCCTGCAGATGACTTATTTGTGTGTGCACTTGTGCAGCAACATTTTGTGCGAGGAGGGTAAGATAGAAGCTTTACATTCACAGAGTAGAAATGCCTTTCAGAAATATATAAAACATGAAAACAAGGCACATCCCTTCAAATTCGTGTTAAAGATTTGCTTATTCAAATTGGATTTTTCCAGAGTTTAGAACTCAATCCTCTTTAATGAGTGTTTTAACATGATCGATTGACTGCTCCGTACATCTGACAGATAATTGAATTCATAAGGTATTGTTCTTATCCCCATATTTTAAGCTAAAGAATGATGAATAACAAATAGCAAACTTCTTGTCTGTGGATAAGTAGGCAGCTTCACACTAAATCTGTATTAAACCAGCTATTCCACAAATGCTATGCAAATAGAACCATATTCTCGTCTCGTTTGCAAATAGAAAGTCACAAAACATCACCAAGCCTGGTATATATTAGACATTTAAGAGAAGTTGTTATAAACTCCACTTTAGGTTCATCAATGCAATAAAAAATTTGAAAAGTTCAAAATTAACTATTGGTGGTGGTTTTATCTGCTTTAGTTCAGAAAAAAATATATTCTAACACATGCTTAGCTTCAGGCCTACTGGCCTCTGGGCCATGCTCATTAGTACGATGGTAAACTTGCCAACGTTCCCTTTTCATTTCTCTGAATTAAATCAGGCTTAGGAGAAACATTATCAATAAGGTTACAACATTCAAGAGGAAAATCTGTGAGAGCAAGGACAGTCTATACAGCAGCTGCTACTCAGAAAGCTTTTCTTCTGGACAAGGTTGCTACATAACCTCTGATAAAATGAAAGCTTGTATTTTGCATGATCCAAACACCTTAGAACTTTCTTACAGTAACACAATAATAACTAAGTCACTTGGTTTTGATCTTTTCTTAAAACACAAACATACTAATATGTTATTTCAAATATCACAGAATTGCCCTTTTCAAGCAGCCTTTCCTGTGTTGATAACAACCTCAGATTTTGCTTTCTAGCACAATTACTGTTGCACCACATACAGTGACAACTTGTTATCCCTGGCTCAAGGGACATCATCTTCCCTTTTTCTTTTTTTCCTTTTTTTNTGCATCACTGACTCACTGCTGCACTCCTGAAAAAAAAAAGAAAGCAAGCAAGATTGTCATATTTGCTCTACAATTTTCAATCACTGCATGGAATAAAAAAGCAAGAAAAAATGTGTAAGGGGTGAAAGTTCTTTGCTATACAAGATTATATATAGGAATCACATATTTATGGTCTTATATTGAATTTTATACAGCTATGTGTGAATCAGCTAATATAAACAAGGTACAACTTAATGTCAAAAGAATCACTATGGTCAACCACCTAAGAAGAAGCATGCAGTCATAGGATTAATACCTAAAACTATCTTCACTAAATCATTCTTGAGGGCTTTATTCTCATATATGCAAAAACATCAAGCAGGCTCCATGCTCTTTTCTATACTAGATTCCTTTGGGATACTCAGAAGCTTTGGATTTGCCTTACACCCTATTGTGTTTGGTGATCCACACAGATTCAGAGGCTTCTTCTGCACAGGATTGTTTCCTGCACCTTAGCCGTAGTGGAAAGTGAGAAGATATACTCTCTGAACCCTTGAGCATCCCAAACAAGGGCACAGGACTAGCATATGTTAATTGCATCTCCTCAATTGCCTGACATTCCTATGGACAGTTTCTTCACACATGACAGCAACCAGAAGAGTCTTCAGCCTAGTAAACTCTTCCTCCAGTCCATCTTTCTGATATGCCTTTAGGCTGGAGACAGTGTGGAGAATGACAGAGAGATGTATGACTATATTACCCGTGAGAATGCTCTCATACTGTCAGAAAAACAACAACAACAAGTAGGGGGAACCAAATGCTGGCACAAAATGCTTCTTCACACGCCTTCCTTCTTTAGCCTGGCTTTTCTACTCGAGGACTTCACAAAGACCACTCTCAGCAGCTGGCAGTTTCCACTGATGGGAGTTGCATGATCAGAAGTATTTGTGGTGTTGATAAATGTTTCAAGTAGATAAACCTTCTCGGCTACAACTTGAGCATAGAATAGAGCTGAACTATGACTGTTTCTGTCTCTAAATGATTCTTTGATCTGTATATCTCAATCTCTCAAGGACGTATTTCAGATCACAAAGGTAGCAGTGGTATTCAGAGATTTCATTTACCTTTCATATGTGGAGTCAGTGAGACCAAGTCCGTGGAAAAAGCAACTCCAAAGAAATGACCTGCTCCTCTTTCTAATGCCACCAGGATGATGCCCTGCAGGCAGTACCTGCTGAAGGTTTGGGAAAAACCTCCTTTTCACTAATCATGTTTGAATATGTGTGTTCAGCTTCACTATGCCCTTGTGTAAGGATTTGGATTGATTTCCTGGTGTCCTTGCAGTTCTGCAAAAAGCAGGGACAGACAGAGACTCCGTGAATACAGAGCACTGAAGAAGCATGGTTGCCTAGGGATTGTTGGTTTTGGTTTTGGGGGTTTTTTTGCAGGTACTCTAGACCATATGTCCTGTTGCAGGCATTCAAAAGAAAGCTGAGACAAGGGACTATTCATGGTTTCTGCTGAACGCTAATTATTGTATCGCTCTTCTGAACTTGGCATGTGATCTGGTACCTAATTCCAGTTCCTAACATTCTATAAAGATTAGTGACTTACGCCATGTCACTGCTTTGCAAGTTTCTGATTTGGCATCTTTTTCATACCTGAGGAAAATGACCTCTGAATTCTGCTTCAGTCAGCCTTGCTGTCTCACTGGAGAGCTACGCCAGCTACACCCTTACACGCTTTTCAATCCATACTGATACTCTTTCAGATGAGATAACTTGACCTTTAGGAAACCCATCTACAGCTGAATGTGCAAGAAGTGACAGCCTGAAACGGTATGTTCTTGTCAGAGTAATAAAGCCAAGCTCAAAGAAAAGATCTAACGTATGCAGATTCCAATTCTTTCAGGGGTGACTGTAATTTCAGGGAAAAGGCAAGCAGGTGATTGATTTGTTTATAGTGAGTAAGGAGAGCACATTGGAAGTGAATTTCAAGTCTGCTTTCTGTTACAGCTGTGGAATAATGCAGAGGTTAAAGGCCTCATCACAGTGCCTGCCACTCAGGTGTGGATCTGACTACCTGTTGGGGTTCAGAAAGATATTTCAGGATGAAAGGATTATAAGGAACATTCTGGGTAGCATTGTAAAAGATAACACAAAACATGTGAGTAGTTAAAATTGTAATTCTCCTCTGGAAAATTTTCAATAGCAATTATTAAAATGACCATCCAAGATTTCTGAAAGACTTGTATAAAGCTAAATAAATGATGAGAGTTTCTTTACCATGATAAGTACTCAGAGATTTAACAATGATTGCCCATGTGTTATATATCTGCATTTGCTGATAATAGCTTCCATTTGAAGAACTGGCACAGGTTTTCCTGATCTGCAATGCAATTTTCTGGACCTGTGAGAAGTAGTTGCTCTTCTATCAGCTTTGATCATAGCTTTGGGTCTGTGTATGCCCATGATATGGAGAGATGAGTATATTGACAACTGCACTGGGCACTGAGTAACTGACATATGTCAGTCAGCCAACACCACCTCAAGTCAACATAAGAGTTTTTTCTTTTTTGATCCTAGAAACTATCCTGGAAATTGAATAATTCATTGGAGAGATTGGTCTCTGTTTCACTGAAGGAAAAAATCAAACAAACCCATGACTCAGGACTTAGGCTCCCTCCAGAGGAGAAATTCAGACATTTCTTTTAATCCCTGATAACGTATAAACCTGTCATAGGGGATTCCTACAAAGCATAGATCCTTCATGACTGGTCATAGACAAACTGCTTAGCACTTGCTGACATGTTGAAAATGAGGGAAATAACAAGAATTTTCCAAATGTCTATGCTATATATCACAATGGTGATGTCACAGTGGCACCCATTTTTCAAAACCATCCTTATGTGATTTGTTGAATGTAGCATGTGAATTCTGCCCAAATAACCCTCCCAGGGAGACAAATAAAGGGAATGAAGAATGTCAGTGATGCAAGCACAGAAACTGTAGGGTTGTATTTATGCCTATCCATGCCCTTGCAAAGGAGTCCTACAGGCATCCTGCTTGTTTGTGTTTCTGTTGATATCACAGCCCACAAAATGTTGCCCAGATATACTGAGATAATGAGAATAAATAAATTATTAATTCCAAATGGACATCTGCCTGAAAAATTCTAGAATGATGACTTATTTGTAATACCAAGTAAAGTACAAATCTTTTGTCTGTCATCTCAAAATGACAGTGAACTAAACCCCTGGTAATGGACTCATTTATCCAGACCAGTTAAATTCCAATTTATCTTTCTAGTTTGCACTAAAACATCACAGAAGGAGCAGTTGTTAGGGTTTAACACGTTACTGCGAATTATTGAATGTGAAGCTGCCAAAGCTCTTTGTATCAGATTCATAGTATATGTTTGGCACAATTCAGTATTCATTATTGCCAGAAAAAACAGGCTATGCAAATTAATCAGATTAATTAAAATCAATTTGTGCAAATGAAAGACAACCTTTGTTCCTTTTCATAATTTTAGTAAACTTTTTGCACACTTTTTGCTGACAAACAAAATATTGATGTATGGTTTTATTCTTACAGAGGATTGTACTTAGTTTACTCCCAGGATTACTTAGTTACACTCCCAGAATTCACCTACCATAATAATGGATTTTCCCAGATTATTTGCTAAGAACTATGTGGTGTAGATCTGGGGCTGATGTTTTGCCACAGATCATATTCCTATAATCTGCTCATGGAAAAAATCATACTTACACCCAAGCGGGTGCTTGGTTAGGGAAGGCTCCCTGTTGCTGTTGTGATCTGACATTTCTCAAGCCTACAGTATTTTAAGTGCAGGATAATGATCTAAAGATAAGTTCAGCATCTCAAGCTCTATTTTCATTACAATAAAACCATATAATATCCTGACAATGAGGTCTCAAAACAGTTGAAAAACATATCCAGATTCTGACCATATATATAGAATGTACTTTCTTTGTGCCTATTCTTATAAACAGAATTTTTAGTGGAAATTATGTCCTGTGTCAAATTTCAGCACATGAGGATCTGCATTATTTGTGGACTATCCACTCTGGAATGTATTTATTTCTCTGGAATCTGTCCATATTGAAACTGACAAGGTGAGGAACAAGTTCTAGCACAAACTGAATCACACATCTCTTAAGCAGATGATTTACATGTACAATATTTTGAGAGATGAAGGATAAACTGAGATCTGCGAGGTTCCTATGGATTATGAATTATTTCATAGGGTATATACATTCCTCAAGGAAGAAGTATTTTAGTCATCACAGCCTACTTCTTTTTCCCACACACTGTGCCATTAACACATATTTTCCTTTGACTCAGTATCTTAAATGTAGACCAGCAAGAATGACTGATATATTGTTCTTTCTATCCACTAAATGTATGAACACGTTTTCAAGCATACCTGTAGGCATAGGAGCATAGAGCATAAAGACCCCCCTGTTTAAGACCAACTGGAGAGCTAAAAAGGATATAAATCCTGCTCGCAGCCTCCTGTACATGCAGTTTGTTGGTTTAAACAAGCTGCAACATCTCACAGAAGCAGAACCAAAGTGAACTTCCCCATCAAGGACTGAGTATCCAGGGGAACAGGCAGAGCCAGTATCAGGTGTGCTGGGAAGCTGGTTTGTTCCCTCACAGATGACAAGGGCCATCTGCAGGGCTCCCCAGGGCAGAGCCAGACTGTGAGAATGCTGGGATCTTGACAAGATTCATTTTTTCTTCCACTCCAAAACACAGTGGTAGGACAGAACAAGTTTGCAGCCTTCAGTACACAAAACCCTCTAAGTATATATTTAAATAAACTGAGCACAGGCATTTGTGCATATGCCAGGCCTGCTGTCTAGCTTTTCCAGCATGAGTGACAGGGAGAGCATCTGTGCATAACTGTAGTAGAGACATCATGCCTGAGGGCTGGAGTGCTTAGTCCTGCCGAGCTCTTACACTGCTTCTTTGGAAAGCTATTCTTCAGTTCCCCTGGTCTGTTAGAAATCAACAGACCCAATTTCTCTCCCCCTTTCACTTGCCAAGTCCCTCTTTGATTTGCTGAAAGAAGCCAAATGTATCAAATCTCTTAAGAATAAAGAAACTGAGCATTTAGAAGGCTGTGCCCTACAAGAGCTTGTTGTTCATGCCTTCCCTTGGTCTTGTGCCATGACAATGATGTCTTCTCCAGGTGCCTTCGCTCCCTCAGATAACTTTTCTGGTGCCATTCCTTGACACTCCATCTGCTCCAGCAAATGGCAAGACTCACAAGGCTTACCTCATACACATTTTTGAAGCCAGTATTCCACTTCCAGGTCTCCTGCCTTCCCACAAGTATCCAGAGATTACGATGCCTATTTAATTCAGGGACATACACACAATAACTTGTTTGGAAATACCATGCACAAATGCTTTCCATGATTGTTGATGATCTACCAGAGAGCTTCCTACAATAGCAGCTTTTGCCACAACAAAATCAACCCATCTTGAACTGGAAATGCTTCATGGAATGGAGTGGGATACAGTACTATCAGTAGGTAGTAAAATATTTAACCTGATTGGGTAAGTTGTAACATGGCAAAATGAAATACTGAATTTAAATGAACTGCAGCCACAGCAGGAAAAAGATACTGTACAATTCTGACTATGTCTTCAAAGAAAAAGACTAGGCACCATTGTACTAACAAGACAATTTCATTGTCTCTGAAAAGGGATGATTTGGTGCTTTCTTAAATCAGCTCTTGTGTGCATAAATAGCATTAGCCCTTTGTTTTTCACCTTGCATTTTCCATAGCTCACTCTTGGATCCGTATTCTGTTGAGTTTTAGATTGTCAGTCTGAGCTTGATTGCTCTTCATTGGCTTGTAAACATCACTAATAAAACACTCAGAAAGCTGTCTGTATTGCATGTCAGGGAATAGCTAAGTTCCCTTATTCTTGTTGACAGACACTCACCTGTCTTTTCACCAGATTACCTGGAATGTCTTGTAGCACACAAAGGAGACTGAAAAAATAAAAAATGAAAAATTCTGAAAATGCCAGTGAGTAAATGATGTTTAAGCAGTTGATGGTATGCAGAGATGTGCCCTTACTCAGAACAGGCAGAGCTGTGAAGACAAGACACTACAAAAACAGCATAGGATGGAAAGTTTATTGTTTCAGTTTCCATAAATTGTAAACTCAGGCACATACTGAAACAGTGAACCTTTTTACTTCATGTTGAATGCACACACGGATCTGACTGGACCAAAGAGTGTCCACTTCAGGTATGCAACTTGTCCAGTTAAATTCCACTGGAATACTGCCCAAAACATCAAGATGTGCCAATATGAGCCTTCTGTTACAAAAAAAAAAAAAAAGCCCCACACAAAGACAAAAATAGCAAGCAAAGTTTGCCTACTAGTGCAGGCTAATTCCATGCTGTTTGTTCTTGATCAGTGTTATAGATACGTGACACAGCTAAAAAATAATTGATTCATGAATTTATGTTAAATTAAGGCAAATCAGAGTCTGAGCATGTTAGGGAAGCACTAATTATATCTGCCAGAGGGAAAGCAAATAATACTTAGAAAGCATTAAATCAAATGTGCTCTTGAGGCTGCTGTTGTAAGCCCTTGTTCTTACAGAATGCCTTAAATTAGTTGCATAAAGGCTCACTACTGTAGAATTTTATTTTAAAGTGAAGTTAATTTAATTTTAAAATTGAAGACATTTATTCAAAACTAGGTTTGATAGATTAATATTACTTTATTATTGTTACTAATATTAACTCTTCTTAATGAAGTATGTGGCATCTGCTATGGCCAGCAATTAATTTCTTACTCATACATCTCTCTCCTGCAGCTTCTGCCAAAACTCCATGTCAGTCTGCCGCCACAGCCTGCCATTCAGCTGATAGCAATGCCTCCACAATCTGTTCATTCTTTGTTTACTGCACGGGGTTGGCTGTGACCACAGCAAAACCAAGAGCACTTATGCTTATTTCAGGACATTGGGACCATGCACAGTGCAGAAGTCACTAAGGCAGACCAGGCCATCAAAAGCAGCTCTGTGCCTGAAGTGGCCGTGGATCCATCCTGGTCCAGCAATGCATTAAGATCCATCCTCACATGGACTAGTGGGCACAGAGCAGATCCACCAAGTATCCCCAGTCTAGGTGGGGCTAAAGCCAACACGCACTACAAGGTGTCTCAGTAACAGGAGTACATATGGCCAGGTTGTCTCTTCTTCAGGTCCCTGGACAAGATATAGGGCAGTGGTTGGCAGCATCTTCTGGATGAGCATCAAGTTTCCTGGCCCAGAACTGAGGTAATTTGTCCTTAGGAGAAGAGAGATGTAGCTAACAGCATCAACCTCAATGTCGTTTCAAGAAATATCACTCCAGTATCTGTGGGAATTTTGCCACTGATTTCAACAGCAGCTGGGAGACTTGCCACTGTGCCTGTGAAAGGAAACTGAAACTTTGGTTATGGAGAAACTCTAATGTAAGATGGGCAATTCTGCGTCTGAGAACTCTTAATATACTAATTTCCCATTGATACCTTGATAAATCAATAAAGTAAAAAAATCCTTAGTAACCCTCCCCTTTTAATTATCAGACAGTGGCATATTAAGTCTATTGACTCGCTGTAACGGGTTGCATAATGGAAATGCCCTTGGAAATATGTGCTTTTGTACTCTTCATGTTTCTCCGTTGTAATTCCATAGATTTATACATCATCAATGTGCTATTTTGGGCTAATATATTGCAAGGACATAGGGGTGGTGGCAGTTTATCAATGACTTTTTGTCCTCCTCTTTTTCATTAGTACTGTTTAAGAAGGCAAACTATTTCTGTCAGGAGCTTCCTATAAATGTAATGGATTTTACAGTATAACCATAATAGCACAGTATTATGCCTGTCCCTTCCTTGTATTAATTAGGATCATATTTGTATTCAGGAGGCAACCTTATCTGAATCCAATGCAAATTACTATCTTTGAAGGAGAAAGGAACTAGCACAGCAATTGTTCAAGCTGTCCCTGGAGGTAATATGACACTAATGCATGTGCTACCTAAGGGCAGTGCCAGAGCAATACCTTTCTTGATCCACACAAAAATATCTCAAACAATGTTTCTCTGGAAATAGAAAATATGCATTGTAATGCAGATTTGAAGGTTAGTCTAGCTTTCTTTTCTTCTTTTTTAATTATTTTTTTTGACTATAAATTACTTCACTGTCATTCAGTCAGTATTACATAAGACCATAACCAGGTTCACCTCAACATACTCTCTTTTTCAAGTCAGTCAAAATAGGCAACAATCCATTTTTCATACATATCACTCTTACTAAGAGAGACTTAATAGTTCCTTCTTTGACTGGGATCTACCCAAACCAGCCTGGTATTTTTCATCTACTTACTTTACAAATGACAGGTCAATAAGCTTTTGGATTTTTTTGCCTGGGTTTCTAAGTCAACAACAGTAATTCTCAAAGGTTTCAGCTCTGAGAACAACTGGAAAGGCACTGAAGTACATTCTTAAAACCCACATATTCAGTGAGATTAAAAGTATGCCTTATGTTCCTTTCAATAAAGAAATTAACTTCATCTTCAAGGCCAGATAGCCATGCATGCTTTTGTATAATCTCAATTAACAGACTAATTCTTCCATTTAAAATGCATACACATGAGCCCTGTTAAAGCTTGACTTCTGAGTCATATGCATACCAGAAGTGCAGAGTGATGCCTAGAAATGTCTGTCAATGATAACTGCTGAAATAGCAATTATATTTCACTGACTTTAAAGGTACTTAACTCCAATAATTTTTTCTGCTTCATAAGAGCAAGGTGCATAGGCTATGTAAAACTTCAAAACATTCAGTCCTTCTTCAGTCTTGGCCCTTGCAGATGAAAAGCCAAAAAAATAATCTGAAAAAAAAATCCAAACCGCAGAAAGTTGCCTTATCCAGAGGAAATTGATTCTTTTCTTCACTGAGACATTGTTCAGAAAGGGAAATTTTAGACGGGCTTAAGTGCTTTTCTTCTTGAAACTGAATGGCAGGTAGATGTTCTCAGGTAAGACAATGGCATACAAGTGTAGATAATAGGTAGTCACAAAGATTAGTACAAAATAAAGCTGCCATGTCTCCTGGATCCGTCAGACCCAATGTATAAAATGAAAAAAGTGCAGATTTGTCTTGCCCTTATAAACTGTCCCTCTTTAGCTTTCTTGTAGTTGACATTCATCAAATAATTATGTACTACAAGGTTTACAGTTTAAAACAGGCCAAATTCTGAGAGTAAATATTAGAATTATGTCCAGGGATATTACTTTATGTAAGCTGATGGTCATCCCACTACAGCTCTCTGATTTTCAAAAGCAGTGATGTATCAAGTGTCAGGGCCCTGAGGACACCAGTAGAGCCTGAGTACCTTCTCCCCATCACCAACACCACTCTCATGAGCTCAGGAGTTCCACTTCAACCCATCCTAGGACCATCCGTCTTTGCTTGGGTGATGCTGCAGCAGTGCCAGTCCCTCAGGGAGCAGGCAGCTCTCACTGACCCTGACAATAAGCAGGCAGAGTTGGCAAGAATTAGATTCCACAGGTGTATGAGTATCTGATGCATGCTGGACACCTGTCCAACACAGCAGTTTCCCCTGAAATGGCACCTCTCTTTTGCCATTCTCATTATGAAGCATCAGAAAATTCTAAGTTGATGAGGACCTCATAGTGCTCTCATGTACCTTTGTAAGCTGCATGCTGTGGGAATTACACGAGAGGCAGATCCTGAGGACAGCGATTTAATAGCTTCACAGTATCACTTGTGTCTTCCAGCTTCTTTTCAGCCATGTTTTCATTAAGTATCCATTCATAAGTCCATCATTTAATGAAAGAAAACAGTCAAATGTGGAAAGACATTTTTAAAAAAATTACAAGTATGTATCTGTACTGATCAATAATGAACTTGGCACATTTTTAAGAAAGAGCTCTCATTTTCTCTTATACGGGAAAAGACACACAGAGAAATGTACAAGCATAGGCAAGTGCTCTCAGACTTTATTTTCCAAATAACAGACCAGACTGCTTGAGGCTATCCAAATCCAGTTAGATGCCCTTTGCATTACAGAGCTTCCTGGACCCATCTGTACAAGCTTCTGTCACACAGCCATCCTCAAAGTGCATGTATTAAAATTTAAGCTAGGTTGTTTACAAAATAGTTCCAAAGCTGTCCCTTTGTGGAAGTACTGGTTTGCAGAACATCTGTTGCTTTCGATAGTCAATACAGAGCCATTTGTTTCATCTGAAAGCAATGGCATTTCCCTGTGCTGTAACCATGCTCCTATGAATCAAAGGAAATATGTTAAGGCCATTCAGCCATTATTAATCTTTTATCTGGGGACTCTGCCTTTCTCTGATCACATATTTATGAGCATTAATTTTGGCTTGGTTTGTAATAGCATGTTCTCTGTGATGATTCTCACAAAAAAGGAAGACACTCGGCATCTGAATGAGTAGAATGGCTCAGTGTGGATTTATTAGTGGTTTTGGCTTAATTTCTGTATATACAAGTTGATCCTTTATGTCAAAAACGCAAGTAACTTGAAACTGTGTCAGCTTCCCTTTGGCTATCTTCAACTTCTCAAGAAAGGAGTATGAGGAAGAAACACCAGCCTGGCCCATTGTGGTTTACTTCTGTTTTTCTTAAGATTTGACCCTTTTTTTGTTTCTTTCAGGGTTTGTTGGTATTGGTCAGAATTCAATATAAATCTAGACAAGATTTCTGTTAAGCAGTACATAAGCTACATAGCAGGGCAGGCTAAGGGTCAGATGTACCAAACATGATTCAAATGTATAGTTACTGAGATGTTTTATTTACAGATTTATTTTTCTTATCCCTATCACATCTCTGCAAAGCAGTAGGTTTACTGAAGATGTCTGAATAGCATTAAAATAAGGGCTTGGTTTTTCTCTTAGATGAATTACATTGATTCTTTCTGGCTTAGAAGAGTCTCATCTAATAGGTCATTGGGATGCAAAGCAGTGGGAGTTCAAGTAAATCCTGTCTTGAAATGGTGTCTTCAGTAAACTTCTCATTATAAAATCTACTGCAGCTTCTAAATTCAAACCATTAGGGCTAAAAAGATATAAAGATTTACAACATTGGTGAGATAACAGAGATGCTTCAAGTTCATGTGATTCCCTCAAACTCTGTGCACCATATAAAGATCATCAAAGAAACTCCTAATCATCATTTTAATGAAACTTTAAATTTAAAATTTAAAAATCTCTTGGGGTTAATGAGTAAACCGATTATATGGAAATTCCCTCTAGCTTCAGAGAGGCATTAGTATACTCTGCTGTTTACCCTTTGCAGGGAATGCATTCCACTCAGGGAATAACAAATCAATAAAAGAATCAATTTACAAGGTGCACTTGAGAATCTGGAGAATTCCTCCCAGTAGACTGCACAAGCTAAAACTGGATATCCTGTTTCTTAGGAGGCATGGCCACATCTTAAACAACAGATGATAGTGTGAACTGGCTTGCTAATTTTCATCAAAGACAAGTCATTGTGTTGCCACAAGCCTTAATATGGTTGTAGATTTTAATATAGTTTTATAGTCTTGCATTTGAAAAATAGTTTGTAACCTCTGTACCAAATACTTGGGCTAGATTTTAACCTCTGTGTCACATTTTTGAAGCCTGTTTTTGTGCTAAGGGAGCGATATTAGGCTGTATTCAGATAGCTATTAGAATATGTTATAGTCAAAATACAATATTGTTTGGTCGTAGTATAAAGGGAGATTAGGGGTGCTGGAAGAACTCCGAATAGAAGACATAATGCGATGAAGATGAGGGTGGGTGGAGGAAGGAGTGGTCTTAGGACCACTGACTCAATTTCAGGGGGGTGTTCCAGGGGGGTGGTTTGAGACAGTTTGTAGGATGGGTCAATTAGACATTGGATATGTGTCTTAGATAGGATAACTAGGTAAAGTCATAAATTTGTAGATTCTGTATGCCAGGGCTCGCATCATGTACTTCAACTTCTAGTAAAGGATCTTTTTCCTCCTTAACCCTGTTGTGGAAGTTTTCTTCCTAGGAATTCCAGGCAACAATTGGAACATGTTTATGGTAGAGTTGCCTGCAACTAAATGGGGACAACGTGTTTGAAGGGGAGGGACATTGATCTTGCCTATCTCCAATAGCAAAATTTAAAAATTAAAATAGAAATAGTTCTTTTTAAGAAAATAAAGGTGGACAACATCAAGCATTACATTAAATTCCTGCCTTATTTTTTTTGATGGTCCCCATTATAAGAGATATTTAAACTGGCATGCACATAGACCTTTCTGGGTTTTATACAAGATACTGAGTTGATTTGAAACATTTTATTGGAATATAAAAACAATGTATAAATTATTACGCTAATAATATATGTCTGCTGAAGAGAATTTAGAGTCTGGAAAGCTTCACTGAAGAATCAGAAGTTTATTTTAACAGCACTGGTAAATGGATGCAACATCTGCATGCGTGTTCTCACGAGCAGGTTAACTCTCCACCCCTCTCCCTCTTTCCACAGAAATCACAGTTGAGTGGTTTTCTACTACAAAGCAGTTTCTTCAGGTCTCTAGTGAGCATTGCATGAGAACACTGTCCTGTTGTGCTGAAATATGGTACTGCATTAGACATTTTAGACACCCTAATAGATTGTGCCTGGGTACCTTTTAGCTTTTCACAGACCTAGATCATTAAATGAAATAAAATGCCATTCTTTAATGGTCACATTAGAATAATTGAATAAGGGCCTTTAAAGGTTACAGTTCCAGTGCTTGCATTAGTTTGAAAGATTCTTGCTGTTGTAGTATTTTCTGCTTGAATTCGCAATGGAAATCCTAGTGATCATCATTTCAGCCATCCTGCCCATTACACCTGAAAAATAGAAATCATTCTGCTTCTTCTCTCATGCACACATTAGATTGCAGAGGCTGTGAAAGGAATGCTGTGTGATTCCACCAGTAAAGGAGGAGAAATCAGATATCTGGAAGGAAACCTGAATTTTTTTTGGTTGGAACAAATGATCAAAACACGTGATTTCCACCAGCCAATTATTTGGAAGGTTCTCTTCAATGTGTGATTTTTTAAATCTGTGTATAAACTGCTACCCTTTTAAAAGGAATAAAGTAATTTTTAATTTAGGAATGTTAAAGCAGGAAGCTGTTTCATACACATATTTCTTCTAACATATTTTCCAATACTTCTTCAATCATGTTTTCCAGTTGGGAAAACTATCAGAACCAACTCACTTTTGTGGCCAGCATCCTTCTTGAAACACCACCAGAAAAAAAATAATCAGGGAAAACACATTTGCAGGAAATTTTTCAATTTATTGGAAAAAAACCCCTACCTGTATTCCTTTCTGACAGTATCTGTATTTCTACAGGCTCTAGATTCAAGAGAAAAACAAAACAAAACAAAACAATACAAAACAACAAACCAACAACACAAACTATTAGTAAATAACATTTACCAGAGAGAAGAGATGAATCCAAGGGAGATGATGGGCAAAGCAGAATCCCACTTTGAGCAGCATGTATAGTGATTGGCTACCAGTGTAGCCTCCATTTTCTCATGAGCACAGATGGCATCTCACATGGATGTGATGAGCACTGGGGATGCAACATAATGAACTTTGGCACGTTCATCCTTCATGAACAGCAACCACTCTCTGACTGCCTGGGAAATTATTCACTTTTGCAGGGCAGCACCTCTCAGGCATCATACAGGCCAGCACTTCTCAGATGCACTGTAGTAGGCAACACTGGGATCAGTGAGCTACTGGAAACAGGCAGGGAAAGTCCCAAGGCACAGATTGTGGTTCTGAGAGAGTCCAACAGGGTTAATTAATTAAGCCAAAAGATGCAAAGGTTCAGCATTTCAGAATTCTGAAAGGAAAATTATCAGAAGATCTTTTACTTCTGCTTATCCATTCAAAAAGTTAAATTTTTGTTTCATACTTAGAAATATCCAAAAACTCAGTGGTTTTCTCCACAAAGTTTTATTTTACAACTGAGACCCAGTGGCAGAGGTGCAAACTAAATTAAAGGCTAGGAGGAGGAATGAACTGTCTTCATGTTATAACCATTTGGATTTGTAGCTATAAAAACCTTTCTGAGAAAATAAAAGGTAACAATTTATGATATTATGATGAAAATGGTGAGAGAAAGAAAGTCGTAACTAGTTCAGTTTGCAGACTTCCATTGGCAATTTTATTTTGTTGTAAATATATCTCCTTCCTCCATCTGACTCGGAAACTAGCTCATTAAATACTCAGAAGTGCTGTAGGGTAGAGAAACCTGTAGATTATGAAGAAGGAGGCCCTTGTGGATTTCTCTTCTTGCCAGGAATAACAAAGCTAGAAAAACAGATCTCTTAGGGTTGAGGTTCACAAAGAATTCTCTTCTAGAAATAAATACAAGGTGGCTTTACTCTTAAAAATCACAAATGTATGTGGATTTCTGAGTAGATATAACAAAACCTTATCAATAATCTTTAGGAAAATTATCTAATATTTCACACTGTAAAGTTACGATACAAGGAGCACTATTGATTCTGCATCCAGAAGAAGTTTTCCAGCCAGAAAGATTTACAGAAATTGAACAAGTTAACCACCTTCAGTACCCTGTAGTAATCTATAAATCCAGAAACTGGTTTTATATGTGTGTGGTTTGGGTGAGGTTTTTTCTCCCTCTGTATTCATCCTTCATCTTAAAGGCCATTGTCATGTGCTTTGAATTTTTTGCTCTCTGTATTTAAAGCTGACTTCAGGGTCATTGCTTTAAACACTCCATGCTGGAAAAACTCTCATTTCCTCATCTCCTGATATTTCCCCTCCAGTTTCCATCAATGAAGTCCATTTTGATCCTTAATTAGGAGAAGTGCCTTTATTGGACTGAGCAACAGGGTTTCTAGAGAGCTAATGATAAGTCAGGGTTTCCCCTGAACATTATTTGTAGTTGAATTCTTCTTGTCATGATGGAAATGTCTTAAAATTTTATCTTAATGGATAAAATAATGTGATGAGTAGAAAAAATAAGCCAATAGCCAAGGAAATTAGCTGGGTAACTACTAAGGTTAAAAATCTACTGAAGTGCAGTTGACCTCATTCAGAAGAAATAAATCTGATCCAAGAGAAGTCAGTCAGGAAAGCAGCAACCCACCTTTGGCAATGTGCAAGGAAAGAAGATAGAAAAGAGGGAATATGGAGAATAATTATCAGATTTAACAGAAATCTGAAAAACGTCTCCAGCAAGTACAGAAACAGAAAGGGAAGTGGTGAAGTCACTATCCCTGAAAGTGCTCAAAAACAACTCAACATGCCACTAAGTGCTATGGTTTAGTTGACATATGGTGTTTGGTCAAAGGTTGGACTTGGTGATCTTACAGATCTTTTCCCACCTCAATGGTTATATGAATTAGCAAATCTCAAGATGAGTAAAAATTAAAAGGAAGCAATAATGGAAAAAAAACCTAAAGGAATTATTTGAATAACACTTCCCCACCATTTCACAATCCACAACAGGTCTCTTGCAATCTAAATTATTCCATGTTTCTGTGATTAAAATTGCTTTCTAAACTGTTCACCACTAGTAGGCATGAAACTTCCTTGGAAGCATCTGATACCCATCTGTGTAAAGAGGTGGAATAGCAGCTACTTTACACCTTTTGAGATCCCACAATTTCTTCTAATTGAGTGAATGGTGCAGCGAACAGAGCTGTGCTAGCAGTTGGCCTGCATGTAAAGGTAGGCAGGGTATGCAAGGTGTCTGTGACTGAGCATGAAAGAGTCCATGTGGAGCAGAACAGTGAAAGTAAGGTGTCTTTAAAGTTTACCTCAAAAGACAGTAAAGGCTCAGCTTTAAGGCATCTTCTGTCTAATCCCCTATGACTGTTCCTTTCTGTTTACTAGAAAAACTCTTCTAGTGGGATTTTTAAGGAAACAGCAAGAGGATTTGAAATAAATTTTTAAATAACCCATAACAAATAAATTCAGGCATTCGCCATTTTGTTCAGATATCATTCAATGGCCTTTCTTTGATGAAGCTGCTTTTGTTACAGCATCTCCAATTGAAAACGTATTCATCCTATTACAAAAAAACACATGTACATTCTCAAAAGTGTAGAGAATCAAAGGGAAAAATGGATGAAAATAACACAATTCAATATCTACATATATATTCATAAGTTCTTCAAAGATGATATCTCTAATTGTTGTCCTGATATTTCACTTATGATATAGTTGCCTCAATCTGCAGAGGTAATTTAGAGCTTTAACATTAATTCCTGAATATCTTGTAATGTTTCCTTATACTTTTTATACTTTTATGAGCTCATTTCCACTGATAATAAGTTGTTTGTCTGCTTTGATTCCTGTAGTGACAAAATTAAAATGTTTCTCTGTTTAAGAATGCAGGGTGATAACTGTACTGGATAGTGAAAATTATTATGGTTTGTTTTGCATGGGATGGGAGGCCAGGTGAATAATGAACTCAGTGAAGGAGTATAAGCAAAAAAGAAGAAATACTGCCAAGGTGCTAGTATAGATAAGAATAGGGCAAAGGCATGCTCCAGTTGGTACAAGAAATGTTACTGAGTTGTTTGAAATCTTCTATAGCTAGACAAAAGAGTCAACAGTATGTTACCATCCGTACTAGAATAGAAGCATTGCAATCACTAATAAAATGGAGGGAGAATGAATGAGAAAAGAATGAGAAACAAACAAAAAAAAATTAGGTCAGGTTTTAAATAGGTAGACTGTGAGGGGAGTAATTCAAAACATAGATATTCACTTGTCTGGAATATTTTAAAATATGTAGAGTTAAAAATATTCCAACTCGTGCCTGAAAATCAAAATAGATATCTGCTTGCAATGCAATATTACTATATAAACACTGTGATTGCAGGGAGTGATAGTCTTGCAACACATGTCAAGGAGATAAAATCTACTGTTTATCACAGTGGCAAACATCAGTTACTGCACTGCATACAAATCCAAGCTCTTCTGAAGAAGGAAGGAGTCTGTGGAGGATTTTTGAGAAAAGGAGATGATTTGAATGTTTCTATTAGATGAAAAGCTGTTGAGAGCAAAATAATATCAATGTAGTTTACAAACCCTCCCTTGTCTTAGTAACTGGGAGACAGAATACACTAGGAGACAAAAAAAATCTGTATTCTAAGTAGGGCTATAGAGCTCAATGTGCTTGAAATAAGAGCCCTTCTCTCTTTCTCAGAACTTTGACAAACATAAAAGTAAACCTGCACTCCACATGTATTGACATTTGGTTCCATAACTAGTTCTGTAGTTGATATATGGTTCTGTAACAAATATTTCCTAAACCTATATTTTATCTTTTATTTGACAACCTATCAGTGACCTTCTTCATTCCACTGTCTTTCCAAAATCTCTTTTTATTTATGCTGCTGTCTATAGAAATATGTAAGAGAATTTGAGAGAACTCTCTTTGATAATTCTTAAGATGAGAAGGATAATGATGGGAACTTACTACTGGCTTCAACCACTTAATGGCAAGGCTAGAAAAAAAAGAGAAGTCACACTTCTCTTGAAGTTTCATAGCGGAAAAGAAGATGGGCCAAAGATATGTTGCAACAAGGGGAATTCTCATTAGGTATGGGATATTAGAGATCAGATATTAGAATAAAATCTTCTGTCAGGAAAAGTAGTCGAACTCTAGACAGTGGGTGTGGAACCTGTTTCCTGAACTATTCAGGACTTCCCTGGTAAAGGCTGTGAGCAGTGCGATTTAACCTGTATCTGACTTAAGCATAGGCTCGCTTTGAGCCTCTAGACAGTTCCCTTTCACAAGTTATTCTGTGCTTCTAACAAGCATCTGGAGGAGAAACCCACACCCTGTATAAACCAATAGTGTTCGCAGAGTGAAAGTGAGCAACATATCTGGGAGCAGACATAGCCCCAGTTCAGCTGACAAGTGCATCAGGGCTAAGTTGCAATAAGGTCTTATTAGTAAGAAGATTCACAATGCACATCTGAGATGTTTTTGCTGATTTTAAACAGCTTGTCACAGTAGCATTAGCAAGTTTTACGCACATGTCATAAGTTTTATACAAAACCATAAAATTAGCCTCTCCTGCCGAATGGCAAGGGCTCTGCTGGTATCAAGTTGAATTCAGCACAATGCTAAAAAGTAATTTTGAGGCAAGTGGACCAAAGAACAAATGGTTATAGAGGTATTAAAATAGCATCAAGTGTTCCTTGGAAAAGTGGATATAACAAAGAGGAAGAAAAAGCTCACATCTCTTTCAGACACCACATTCATGGACAAGTTGTGCCACTCACATATGAATACAAACCACTACATGAAAATAAGGGAAAGGTTGATTCGCAAGCCCATGAGGACACTTGCATTATACTAGAGGTTTCCTGCAGGAATGGATTTGGTTTAAAGCAATAAATAAAGTTACTTCAGTGACATTTTTCTGGCACAGTAGGGGATTTAGTTTTGTTCCTTTTTGCCTTGTGAAGCTATAACAACTAAATCCCTTGTTGTTCCCACCGTCACAGCAGGTACATAGACAGGAGCTTTGCAGTGGTTCCCTGCTGAATCCGGGCTCTCACAGCTGCAGGAGCAGGACTCAGAAACACCGAGAACATCTGGCAAGAGATTATGATCACACAAAAAGGAGAGAAAGATCTGCTGTCATTCTTCTGCTGCTGGAAATCCCTGGATATTGGATATGGTGGAAAATGGGAGAAAGGGCTAGACATTTTCTGTCACAGCTTTTATCATTCTGAGTGGGAAGGTAGTCTACAGTTCGCAGAGTAGAAAACAAGGGGCCTGCTTGGTTCCTATAGAAATCAGTAGGAGTGATGACACTGACTCCAATGGGCCCTTAATTAACAGGGAAAGGCAGCATTTGAAGAGACTATTACTGCAAAAGGTCTGAGAGTGTTATTTACTTACCCATAAAAGTAATCATAGCCACTCTGTATCATTTTGTTCTTCCATTCTGCAGTATATATCAAACACTTCACAGAACTGTGAGCACAGGAACAAATCACAAACAAGTGTAAGGAGGTTTATTTAGTGTGCTGATGTCTCAATCACTCACCAGGCTGATCATTACCAGACTTGATAATTTCCCTAATTATGCTATTGCTTTTCTCAAATAGGGGAAAAAAAAAAAAGGACACTGTGTCCTCAAAACAAGGGACATTTCGTCTCACATTTAATCATACTGAATAATACCCTGTCCCACAAGCTCTTCAAGCAAATCACCTGAGAAAAGGGATTTGGCATTTCTTGCAAGGAACAGGGGCCCTGGTAAAGCACGTGCCTAGCAAAGTATAACACAGTGTGAATGGGGGTGAAATAATAAATCTAAATTGTGCTTAATGACCTCTTTTTCCCATGACAACAGTGATCTCACTGGCCATTTAGACACATGCTATGCAAATTCAGAAGTATCAGGGTGAGAATACTCATCAAGGGTGTTTACAACTTGTCCTAACACTTGACACACAGAAGAAGATAATTCGACTTCTGCATGCCCAGTTTGACTTTGTGAATGAAATGATGACCTCTTTCACAACATTTTTACATCCCACACAATGAAAAAGAAACATTTGTCAATCTCCGAATAGTTTTAAGTCTGGAGAAAATTGGACCCTGAACCTAAGGTGTCTCTTCCTCCCAACCAATTCCTTAATGCAAATTTTTCAACACTTCAGGAGTATCCTGAATATCCTGCTTTCATACTAAGGATAATTTCCTTGGCATTGCAAGCAGAACATTCAGAAGTCTGATTACAAAGAGGGTCTCTGAGCAGCAGAGCCCGTAGCCTCACACAGAATCTCAATTCCATTTTTAATCTGCACAGATAACTGAAAACTTTTCAGGCACAACACTGATTTATTTTTTTTTTATCCTTAGGTATTCCCCCAACTGGAAACGTTTATCTAAAAACTCATACTTTATTATTTTTAACATCTTCAGTTGAGTTGTTTTTTCTTGATGGGAGCTTCTGAAATAAGACTGTATTTTTACCAATTAATCTTTGAAATTGTTTTCCAGAACAGTCTCTTTTGAAAGTTCTTCCTTTATAAAAGTCAGTTTCATCACAAAAATAACCTGATTTTAACCTCTACCTATGCCTTCTTTCTAAGGTGATGCTTCAGGTTATGACACTAGCCTTTTCAATAGGTTAGGGAGCTAGAGATATGAAAATGTAGGTGCTGAGATTCTGCCTTATTTTCCAGCATTCTGACAGCAGAAAAGTACAGATTGCTTCTTTTCTTTTTGGCAGTGTTTAGAATACTTTAGAAAATCTTCTAGGTATCAAGGATTATACTTTGTATAAAATGCAACAAGGCAGGTGAATGAGAGGCCACACTCACTATGAGGAAATCCCATTAACACTGTCCAGCTTGTCAAAGATACCTTTATCACTCCCATTTATATCTCTGCTGTTAGATAACCATGCCAGTCAATAGGTCTGGGTAGACTTACTTGGTGGTGAGGTGAGTTTAGACTTGTGAAGTGTAATTAAATAATATTCCTAAAATCCTACGGTCCCCACATTGGGTTATAAGAAAGAGGGACAAAATTACAGAAAGTCCAATGCTCAACAGTCAGCACTTCTACAAGGCAATAAGTCAGCAAAGCCAGATTGTATTCTACATGTCAAGGAGCATGAACTTACTTCAGAAAATGATTCTTTTTAGTAATTTTTCTGTCTATTGCAGAGCATGCACACATGATCTGATTTAGTTATATACAAATCACACAGAGACTGCCCCAGCTCCTGCCAGCTCAAAGTCTAGGACAATGTAATGGTAAAGACAGGCTCCTTTCCATTGATGAAATTACAAAGGCACACCTTCTCTTACTACAGTTTAAACTGCTTGAAACCAAACAATATAGCCTGTCCACAGTACAAATCTGCATTGTCAGTGTGGAGCTTCTCTTTGAAGGAGATTTTTAAAATATGTCATAACTGTCAGCTGACAACTCCTGCCTCTGTTACCAAGGTGCAAACAAAACTTGGCCAGAAACTATGCCCAAGCACAGCTCAGCTTCTCTTACCATGTTATAGAACTTACCACAAGTCAAGACATTACAGGGCAGCCTGTTTTCCAGAGCACCAGCCCAAAAAGTTACTGACATTTAGAAGTCTTTTTAAAAGTATTTAAAATACTTGTTCTTTCCCATTTTCTGCAGTAGTAGTCTGTTTTTCCTGATGACATTTTATGTGGATGGATGAAGTCCCTCCTGACAGTCAGGGTCCTCACACCACCCTTTCCAGGGGCTCCAGAGCATAGATTTTGCCATCATTTCCTAAATAGCAACAGCAGCTCCGTGGCTGTATGAAGGTAGACCCAATAAAAGTTGCAAAAAGATCTTACAAAGCTGTACATGCAAAGGTTTCAGAATACACTTGGCATTCAGATGGACGAATCTAACACAGTTAAAGCCACCAACAGAGTGGTTTGGGGGCTCAAAAAAAAAAAAAAAAAGGTAACTACTTAGAGAGCTGCTGAGCACTTGCTGACTTCTACCAACAAGGCACTACTAGCTCCTCTCTTACAATGATAATTTCAAACAGAAGCACACAAACCCTACACTCTCCACAAACCTAGAAACCCTGTACTGACATCAGGGTATATAAGGCAATAGACCACAGATCTAATGAAAATTATTGTTTCTTATCCCTGCATGTGTTTCCTACTGGGGTACATGCATCAGATATCAGGTATCAGAGTAATATAGGTATCAGATCAGATATCTGATCAGAGGAATAGCTAATGGTAATGGTGATTGAAAGAAGGCTGAAGAATTTTTCTTCAAAGTGGAAACAATATTCTACATTTTGGAAGTGAGTAATTTCAATATCAACATCATTATTTCCACATACTCAATGAAAAGATGAGGTCTTTGATGTCTGACCTGCCAAAAGAGATGACTTGCACAATTTTACACACCTGAGTTCTCAAATACAGCATGGAGGTACGTGTATGTACGCTCTTCTGATGAGGCAAATGGCTCATATTTTAGGAGAAAAACAAATATGTAGGCCTTTTATTTCATCAAGTTAAAATTCTTATTCCAGTGATCTCTGTTTAGCCAAGGTTTCTACAAGTCTGCCTCAATGCTGGGTAGATTAACTGGTTTCATTAAGGTTTTAAAGAGACAATGTCTCACAAAATATTTGCTTTCTTTTTGAAGAATTCATTCCTGCTTTCTGACCTGGAAAATTCTATTGTTTTCTCAGAATTCATACCTATTTAGCCTTACTCTTTCTGTTTGTTTTTATCCTTTCATTAAATCTGACATCTTTTAGGTCTTTCATACCCTGCCTAATAGAATCAACACAGCTATGGGTATACACAGGGTAAGTGTTATTCAGACAGCGAAAAAGGAAAATAATTAATTTTTCGTTGTGATTTATTGACTTCTCAGGGAAAAGTGGTTTTTATCCTTGCCAAATTCCAGATGCAAAGTTGTTCTGAGTTGTCCAGTGCAGTACTCTAATCTGCAGCATAGTTATAGATTTGTGCTGAGGGCAGAACATACCAAGGCCATGGATTTTGCTGAATGCTTGAGCTGCTCCATGCCACCAGCTTCTTAAAAGCATTTGAAGACTGCCAGCCTCTCCAAAGAGTGAGTTCTTCCAAGGAGGAGACCTACTAACTGTATTATTGGTTATTGCATTTTGAAAAAAAGTATTCTATTTTATTTTGACTGAAGGTCTCAGATACATTACATATGGTTTATATCTTGCTGATACTACAACATTATTAGACTTCCCCAGTCAAACTCACTGCTGGTGCGGGTGTGCTAAACCAGATTTTTTGCCATTTGAGAAAATGATACACATTTCTCTAAACATCATGAAAAAGAAATGTATATGCTTTTTTTTCCCTATGAATATTCCATTAAAATCAAGTCTACAATTTCTGGTATGTTTCTCTCATCTACAAACCAGCAGCATTTGCAGGATATCAGTAACACCAAAGGTTTTGTAGGAGTGGGGTTTTGATGGCTGACCTCTTAGCAGTAGTCTCTGCCTCTCCAGACAGACATTTTCCTGCCTAATGTTTATGCTTAATGAAGTAGCATAGGACAGTGTACTGACCCAAGGGGGGGTGGCTGATTCTGCAGTCCACAGGTATTACATTTCAGGCCCAGTTAGATTTGAGTCAGGCACAGAAATTCTTCCTGTGTCTGGCTATGAAGAGTGAACATTCCCACACAAGGGCTTGCTAATGCTTTCAAGAGAAAAATATAAAATCCAGCTCAGGATCAAACGGAGGACCTCTCCACCTACACTGGGCACAGGTCTGTCAAAATAACCATCATCATAGAAGGACTTTACTGATGTTTTACTACATTCATGTATTTTTACATTCATACATTCCAAAAGTATTCTGAATTACTGTTCCAGCTTCTTGTGCCCTTGGAGGATCCTTTTGACATTTAAAATTCAAACTCTGCTGAGGATCCACACAGCTTAAATTTATTACATAATGAATATGAAAAGCAATAATGCACAAACATATCCCTACAGTGTCTTTATCCTAAAAAGGGAGTTTCAGATCAATGTGAGGCAAGGTGGAGAATGCTTGCCAAATACTAAGCAACAAAAAACCTTCCTCTTTAAATAATTTGCTAAGAGATGAAAGTAATTCTTAGGAGACATTTTTTTATTTTTACAGCAATCAATTGGGACTTTTTTTGTTACATCAAAACAAATTGGTTTGGACTCTAATTGTTCATACTGGAAAGCACAAAAAATCCTTTTCTTGGTTGACTTCCACATTGCTCCACTGAGTTAAAGCATTGACACAGCACAGGCAGGTAACACAGAAAGGGTTAGTAATATTCTACTCAAGCTTTCAACCACAAAGAGCCCCAGTCTGATTTATCTTTCATTATAGATCAAGATAATCTAAATAAGTGAAAAACAAAGAAGTACTAAAATACTGTTGTTGCTATCAGCCTCTTTGCACAGCCCTATCATCTGCCATTGTATCTTTGCAAATCTCCATATTGCAGACCCTTCAACAGATCTTCATAGGCAGCATTAATTTTCATTATGTTGAATAATTTTATACTCTCATCAGATTTTGTCACCTCCTCTTTCATGTAATTTTTCTGATAATTTATGAAAATGTTGAATGGCACTAATCAGGGTGGCACTGATCACGTTCTTCCTGCTCTGAAAACAACTCATTTATCTATTTTTGTTGGGTTTTGGCTTTTAAGCAGTTATTTATTAATGAGATCACCTTCCTTTTTCATTCTATGTTTCATTTCTTTAAGTGCCTCTGCTGACAGACCTTGTCAAAGCTTTTTCCAAAATTCATGTATACTAGATAGAACAGACAGTTTTTTGTGGAACAGTGTTTTGTTCCATCTCTTGAGCCTTTCAAAACTTAAAACAATGTTGTAAGTTATTACCTTCTTCTACAAAACTCTAGTAGAGTACTGATCATTATATTAACATTCATTTGTGTGTTCATTCATTTTGTATTTTGCTATTATATTTAGCAATCTGACAGATACCTTTCTTTATAATGCATGACTTTTTAGAACATCCTTAGACTCATTTTATAGAAATTAGTGCCATTTCTGTCCTTTCATATTTGCCTCATACTGAGGTTCTTCGGACTAGCAGTAAAATACTGCTATCCATTACAACCCAGCCATTCTCTATGTGAACTCCTTAGAAATCTGTGAGTAAATATCATCTTGTTGGAGTAAAGTCTTAACACTATTCACAATTTATTCTACAGCATATTCCATTGATGCCTCAGTTTTGAGTGAGTTCTTCAAACTCCTGTCCCAGTAAACATTATAATCAATTTAGGAATATTGCTAACTTTTTGTACAACAAACATGGATACAGAGAATTTATGACTTTTTGTCCTTGAGTAATCCTTCTATGCTTATGCCAGCTATCAGCCCCATGGATTCTCTGGCAGGCATCCTGCTTCCGATAATTTTTTTTAAAGTTGTCTTTTTATGGCTAGTTTAAATGCTTTTAGCAATTTTCTCATCAAAATCTTTACTTCCCAGAGTTTATGTCTATTTCTGCTTTCCTCCCATGAGCAGATTTTTAAAGATGCCTTATTTTCAACAGCTTCCTTCTTTCTCTTCCTTTAGCATGAGTTTGTTGGTTTTTTTTCAGATCCTCCAAGTCCTTTCTGATTTATGATATGCTTACTCTGAACCTAAAACATTGATTTGTGATGCATGTTAACTGACACAAAAAATTAGTCTGAGCCTTCAAACAGTCTCCGTGTTGTCTGCAAATACTTTTATGCTTTTAGCCACTTTCTAGTTAATCATCTGCTAACTTTTGGATAGTTTTACTATCACATCCATTTTGGTGATTTTTTTTTTTCACCTAACAAGATATTCAATCTGACTACACTGTTATAGGTCACGTCTTAAACCAGGCCCTGTACATTGTCCAGGGTTAAATCAGGAGCTGTTTTTTCTACAGGCAGGACAATGGGCTCTTAGGAGTGTATGTGATGGTGTTTGAATGCTTAACCAGTGCATCATGGTGATATGATTTTACTGAATCTGAAATAGACTGGAGAAGTTACAAACATTTGATATTACTTATGTGTTTCCTTCTTTGCCTCAGTCTACTGATAAAACCTCTCAGGCTTCTCAAGGGAATCTTTCCCAGGGGAAAAATCTCATACTCTTTCTGTGAAATCAGCATATCTGAATACCTCTCTGAAGTTCTGTACACTGCTTTCTGCAGCATGAAGAATAGGAGAAAGAGAGGTCTGTGTGCAGTTGTAGGGATACAGTCTTATCAGCTTACACAACTGGAGTCCTTCAGATAACGGGAAGAAATCGCAGGTTTTCAGACCCTGGTATCTGCTGAAGGGGATTGGACAGACAATCAAGATGATTTCTGGAGTGCATTGTTGACAACATCCCAACACAACTGAACTAGAAGTAAAAATGTGAAGATAGTCTTCTAGATTTCTTACTTAGAAAAAGCCAGTCAGGGATATGAAGGTCAGGAGCAGCCTTGGCTATAATGACCATGAGATGGCAGAGGTCAGGATCCTGGGAGGAGAAAACAAGACAAAAAACAGCAGGATGATAACCCTGCTTCAGAGATGTGCTTGGAAGAATTTCATAGGATACAGCCATGGAGAGAAGAGGGGTACAGGAGATTAGTTGATTCTCACAGGTCACCTCCAAGCTCAAGACTGGTCCAACCCAACAAGCAGAATATCAAGCAAAGGTGGCAGAAGACACGTGTGGATGAAAAAGGAGCTCCTCACTAAATTCTAACATGAACAGAATTAGCACAGGAGGTAAAAAGAGCAAGAGGTGATCTGGGAGAAGTACAGAGACACTGTCTAAATATTCAAGGGATGGAATCAAGAAAGCCAAAGCCCATCTGTAGGTGAATTTAGTGTGGGATGTGAAAGGCAACAAGAACAGCTTCTACAGATACATAAGGAGAAAAATAAAACAAATTAAAACCTGTGCCTGCTGCTGAATGGAACATCCACCCTGCTGATAAAAGAAACAGAAAGCCTGAGGTTTCTTGATATCTTATTTATATCTGTCTTTCCTAGCAACACTGGTCTTTAGGAATGAATCCCAGGCTCCCAAGGCCAGTGAGAAAGTCTGGAGCAAGGAAAATTTACACTTGGTGGAGGAGGATAATGCTAAGGAACATGTTACATACACAAGCCAATGGGACCTGATGAGATACACCCTTGAGTGGTAAGAGAGCTGCTCAGTGTCATTGCAAGGCCATGATCAATTATTTTTGGAAGGTGGCTGTGCCATCTCCGTCCTTGGTGGTTTTAAACACTCCGGGGAACAAAGCCCTGAGCCATGTAGTCTGAGCCTAGAGGTGGCTCTACTTTGGCACAGGAACCTTCCAAAATCCCTTCCCAACCAGATGACTCTGATAGGTATCATTCCATGGTCACTGGCTCTCCACAATCACTGGCACCACTGGTTACATGGGCTGCCCTTCACATGGCTGCCATGTTTTGCTCTGTGAAATTTCTACCCACAAAAACACTGTGGTATAACATCATCTTATTTCATTTATATTGTCTGATATTTTCTGCAATTTATTAATTTCTATATAATTTGTGCACTCTTAGCACTGTCCTGAAATTCTGCCTTCCACCTACTTTCTAAGATGTCTACAAAGCAATTTTTAATCCAGGCATCCTATTTCACCCATTTTAACTCTCAGACTACAGCTCAAGCCTGTCACTTCCAAAAAAAAAAAAAAAGAAAAAAAAAAGAAAAGTGTATTTCAGAATTTCAGAAGTGTCAAAATACCTCACAAATGTGCATGGGAGCTGCTAACTGTGCTAACGAAAACAAATTATTCAGGCACTTAAGTATGGACTTTATGCATTCATGTTTGGCAGAACAGAGAAAATCAAACAGAAAAATGAACACAGTTTTTGTGTACATTGTTTTGCAGAGAATACTGCTCTTCAGGCTAAGTTGTAAACTTGGCACACCACGGGCAATAAGGATATGGACTTTATAAACATATGACTCAAAATTAGCTCCCATAGGCTGTGGTTATAAGACTTTATGAAGCTTTGTTGAGTTTCTAGCTTTAAAAATGGATGTGCAGAATTTCCTTCCCCAAAACAGGTTTGCTAATCTAGAAATTATAAGATTACTATGTAGTCAATAAATACATAGCATTTAAATGTTTTATACATGCAAAACCTCCCTTTTTTTTTCCTTTTGAAAACACGCACACTGTTTTAGCTATTTCTACATTTTAATACATATTCCCAAAGTATATATTTTTTTATAACAGTACTCATTCATATAAAACTGGACTTTGTTAGAACATAGTACTGTAAAACAATTACAAAAAAAAAGAAGAAAATAACTTCATGGCAACATAACAGTAGCTCAATATGCATAGAGTGCCTGCAGGTAAAGTTCAAGTGTATGGTCTCCAGGAAAATGTGGTTATAAGACTGATCAATATAGTGTTCCAATAAATAATCAAAGCAGATACTGCTTTCTGTGGCTGGCATAAATGAAATGTAATTATTTTGACCAAGATTTTTGCTGTTGTTATTGCATTAATTTCTTATACCATACCAGTGTGTTGCCTGACAAATGAATTCGAGGCTGCTATGGAATTTTTGTCTTTGTTTTGCCTTTGCTTATTTGTTCTCACACACTGAATGGGAGAATGCAGACTCACAGGAACTAATGAGGTAATTCATAAAACTGTCAGCAATAGACATGAGAATTAATCTAGTGGTGGTCTGGTGAAAGGGGAGAGGAGGATTACAGGTACATGGCTGCCAGCCAACATGCATCCACAGGAGGCCTAAAATAACACCTGAATTCCCTCTTCCCCTAAATTCCACTTGAAACTTCCACATTTCCTTCTCTGCTTATTCCCTTCTTTGTGCCTCTTTGCTGGTAGTGCTATACAGGATATAAACTCTGCAGCAGATGTGATATTCCATCTCCAGCACTCTTATTCTTTGCATGAATGTCTGCTTGGGGTGCCCCTGAAGGAGACTTCTCAAGGATGAAATTGTGCCAAAACCCATAAGGGCTGTTTATTGCCATATTACTTTTATTCTATATGATTCTTAGCAACAATAGTATGTTTTTGAGAATGTACTAAGTGACAAGGCAGGATGTCCTTACTGATGTTTTGTGCATTTTATTTTCTTAAGAGGAACTGAGGAGAGCAGTCCAGCATGCAACTTCGTGTTTGCTAGTGTTATTCTGCAGGGAAGTGAGAGGGATCTTCTATATGTGTTGCTATTCTTTGTTTTTCATGGGGGAGCAAGAAGTCTTTCTGGCTTTATTGTTGCTCTGTTTTCCCTACTCATATTCTCAGGAGTGATGTCTGGGGAGAAGGCTATGAAAATGTGTGGGAACAGACACACTATGAAAGGCAAGGGAGGTGGTTTTATAATAACCCATGAGGACGTTTTCCAATGGGGAAACAATCTTAGGAGAAGAAATTACTAAATGAAACTGAAATAATCAGATGCTTCACTAATTCTTGCCTTACTTGTTTTATAAGTTTCCAGGTAATTCATGAATTGTTACGAATAAGACTAATCAGTTTCATTTTTCTATTACTGGGCATGCTTTATCAATATCTGGTTACACAGGTCCAGGCTGTTGCTGAACTCCACTGGTTATCTGATGTTTATCAATGCCATGCTGAGCAAAGGGTCATTGAGATAGCAATAACTTCTAGCCCTGCAGTGGCCAGCCAGAAGTGAGTTCTGTTTGACGTTTTCCTGACACAGATGCTCAAAATCTTTGTTTGTCATGTCTTCTAAAACAAGCTCATCAGACAGATAAGAATTCAGGATTTTTTATAGGTTTTAATGACACTCCTACACTATACTAGAGACGATTCTTTATTGATAGCTCTCAGAAGAATGTTCAAACCCCACATTTCATGCCATATTCTCATGTTTTCAGTTCCTTGAAGACTACCATAATAATAAGGATAAAAAAACTATTAATCATTAATGAAAAACTTCACATCTGGTTTATCCTTTAGCTATCAGAAAGCTGAAGAGTTGGTCTCTTGTCCTGTACAGAATAAGTACATGGGTTATGACTGAGGCCATGAGTTTGTTGAGGATAAATTTTGTCAAGCAAATCAAAAGTGCTGTTTATCACAGGACAAGGTTTTGGGAGTAAAAAAGGAAGGAATTAATTTTAGTAAAGTTTTAAGGGCAGAATCCATAGGAAAGTAGCAAAACCCTTCACAAGTCAAGAAAACTTGATCTTCAGTGAAGAACTGAACAAACTCAGGCTTCTTGGCAGTAAGAGGAGAATGTTGAACAAGGTGTATCTGAAAAATACAGGAGTACATCAAAAGTCAGTATAAAGAAGAGGGAAATAAACTGCTTCCCCAATCTGTAGTCAATAAGACAAGACAGCTTAAACTGATGTCTAGAAGAGTCTGGTTTTGCTTCCATGTGAGTTATTTAATTAATGCTGCATTCTTTTGTATCGTTACTTTTGCTTTTCCTAACTAACTTATTTTTTTCCGAGGGTCAAGTTGCTTGTAAATAAGGCCTTATTTTCCAGTCATTCAGTAAAGCTTTCAGAAAACATTTAGTATAAAATTCTGTCAGGAAAATTATCAGCTTCATATAGGAATTGCAGAAACCTGCTTGGAGCTTTTGATTCTGTTTCAGAGACCTTAAAAAATCTATTTTTCAACCTAAAGAAGTCTTGCGAGGACGGTGGGAATAAAAGTCACCACCACAGCATCCTGTTAATTAGCTGCTGCCTTGTTTTAAAGACAAGGTGTAGTTCAGTTACTCTACCTGTCCTGTTCATCACCTCTCTCACAAGCTTGTAAAGCAACAGGATAATGATTACATTTGTATGACTGTTAATTGTCCAGCAAGAGCAAGTCTGAGATCATAAGTTCATCCATTACTTAATGGTAATGATTTATACAGTGGAATTCACCTGAGTCAGATAGAATATTTCCGTTCTTTGTGGTCTGGAGTCTGTATTAGGCAGGTTTTGCATTATTTGTACATGAAATTTGTGTTTCATGTATCCCAGTTCTATAAACACTTTAAAGACAGGCAAATATTGTGGAACCATATATGCAAATGTCCATTCAAAAAAACATTCACTTCCTTTTTTATATGCTTTTGAAAGTCCGTTGTATGGCAGATTGTGAGTAATCATTTCTGAAGTCAGGGCTGCTGACCATGAGTTTGCAAACAGTCTTACACAAATATGTAGGCACACTGGAAAGGTACACGTCCATCTTCATAGATTTAATGAGACTGAGGCAAGAAGCAGATATAACATGTGATTTGGGTTATAAGTGACAAAGTACACATTAATAATAAGGTTGAGAGCTATAGCAATTAATTCAAAGGAAACTCAGAGCTTGAGCAAGCACTGTGGCAAAGTCCACTTTCAGGTGATTCTTAAATAGAAGAGAATGAACAGGTCACCATCGTTGTCTTGTGAAAAAGTTTGCCAAACTCTCTTACTGCAGTTCTTCCTTTCAACTTCCCTTGTTCCCTTGTGTGTCAGTTCCCTTAGGCACAGCAAAGCTCCCCATTATCTCCAGTGCATGGACTTGAATGATGATACTGGTGGCTATAGATTAAACAGAGCTCATTCTTCATATGTGAAAAAGGATAAAGCTGAGAAGAAGCTTAAATTTTGTGGTAATATTACCCGATTATGAGAACAGCATTTGGATGAAGGTCAGAAATATCTACAAAAGAAAAAGAAAAAAGCAAGAAACAAAATACACTGGATTTGAGGAAACCAGCAGTCATACAAAGTGATTAAAAGGAACAAGAATTTATGGATATAAGAGGAAATTGTGCATGAGAGTCCAATATAGTCAATAAAAATTCCAATATAGTCAATAAAAAAAACTGCAATAAAAACACTCTTATCAGTTTGAAACACATGTAGACGTTAGCAATGAGACAGTAAGAGAGGCAAATAATATCAAAACCATTATCTATGTAAAGGATCATTTATAAAACCTAACTAGGAAGAGGTGACAATATGACATGCCACCCTAAAAATCTGTGTATCTTTGTAAGAAAAGACAATAGTAACATTAAAACCTCATATGTGGAAAGAAAAGTACCCCAAACTTTGCATAAGACCTGATTCATTCACATGAATAATCCCCTTTTAATACATGGGAATACTTAGGTGAGTAAATCCCTTTATATAAGTTTTAAAGTAGTAGTGTTTTGGGGCATATTTATATGGTTTCTCTAACCCCTCATATTTTAAGTTTTTTCATCTGCTTATTCAGCTCTATCATCATTAGCAGCAGGAGGAACATCAAACATCAGTTGATGTGCTGTGATATCACTTGTCCACACTTTGTGTGCTCTGTGGCAAGCAGAGGATTCGAGCTGCAGTGATCCTACAGCGGATGGCCCCCAGGAAGGTTCCACTAAGGTGCAATCACCAGTACCTGCCTGCCAGTATCTTGGGTACTGCTTCTGATATCCTCAGGTAGATCAAGCTTTGTGTTCTCAGACTTGGGTTTTGGAAACAGATATCCTATCACCTGCACAGACAAGTTGCTCAAAACACTTGCCTCTAATTTGGGTGTGAAATATGCTTGAGGACCTCACGTCTCTGCCAGTGCTGAGTGTGGCGTTCTGTCTATACCACACTGTTCCCACCTCTAGCAGGGTGTGCAGGCTTGGGCCCCTTCTCTAGCACAGCTGTGGAGTCCTCACCTGATATTCTCACACTGCCACTGTGGATTTTTCTGTTATTGTGTACCCTGCTTAGTACTATTTTCCCACCTGCTCTAGGCCTCCCTTGTGAGGAAGGATGTGAAAATGGGGCAGGGTCTTCAATATTTGCATGTCTTGGGCTTTTGTTCCCTGATTGACATTAAGGGATATAACTGATATAGTATAAGGGATATATTTACCAGGAAAAGGTTTTTCGCTCAGAGGGTGGTTGGGCACTGGAACAGGGTCTGCAGGGAAGTGGTCACAGCACTAAGCCTGACAGAGTTCAAGAAGCTTTTGGGTGATACTCTCAGGCAGATGATGTTACTCTTGTGGTTGTCCTATGCAGGGCAAAAAGTCGGACTTCAATGATCCTTGTGGGGGTCCCTTCCAATTCAGGACATTCTATGATTCTGTGAAGTGACCACTGAAGCAATGCACCCTGACAGCACCATACTTACAAACAGAGTGAATAACCTATAGAAGGGAATTTTAGGGATGGGTAAATGTGCCTTTCCTTTCCTGTAGTTTTATATGCTTTATTTTCTCATCACTGTCTTTTTAATTTCAGTCCTTTGTCTCCTGGCTGCTATCACAAGTGTTACTGTTCCCATTCTGTGTAGCTGACTGTCTCTTCCAACCTTCACAAAAACAACCGCTCCATCTTAAAGACGTCTAACCTCAAGATTCCTGTACTAATCACTGAAATTGCTTCTGTTTCTTCTTGTCCTCTTCCACTGCAGGATTTTATCTTTTCTGCCATGAGACCATTTCATTGAATGAAAGGATTGTCTTTTATCTTTAAGCACTGAGTAAAAATGTGTGATATAAATCACAGTGACACTTAAATGAGTGTCCAAATACATTTATGAGAAACCAAAACAGGAAGCACTTTCTTACATGAGAAGCTCTCATCAGACAATTAGCAAAAAAACTAGCTAAGGAAATGTTTCCCAGAGCTTTTACCATCATAATGTCAGTGAAAATCATCAAAGATCAGCAATCCAGAGAGGAAAATTCTGGGGAAGAGTAAGTAAATTCACTTGTGGTGACAAAAGCCACTCTATTTCCCTGAGCAAGGAGATATAAGGAAGTATTCTGCATTGGAGAAGAGCTGGGGGTGAGACCATCCCAACACTGGAGGATCCAAATGGACACCAACTCCTTACAACCTGCAGTGTATCATGCCCCATGTCCAGTCCTGTACAACAGGGAAGCTGTGAGGGAATACATGCTGATGGAGGGCAAAATATTCCAAGGAGACACAGAACAAGGGAAATAACACTGAAATCTTTTCCACTGTTAATCTGTTGGTTACTCCTGGAGGCCAGACTGCCTGTGCTAGATTAGACAGGGGTACTTCTCCCTCACTTTTCACTCTCAACCATCAAAGCAAAAGGGAAACCTGTTCTCTTTTTGATATGTTTCAGCCCAGAGATTTGACTCACAGAGTGGTTGTAGAGGAATCACTGCCACAGTAGGGGGAGTTTGTTTGAGAGACAACTGAGGCTAGACTCTCCAAAGGCCCCGTGTCTCCTCAGGATCCATCACTCCTTGCCCACAGCATTGGATACTTGAGCTGGCTATGAGCAGGCAGCAAATATTCTCTCGATGTTACTTCATTGAGATGAGGGACAATGTAATCCCCACTGAGCAGGCAGGTGACATTTCTGACTCCCTCTCACATACAAAGTTACCATGGAGCAGAGGGAGTGGCACAAAGTAAAAATTCCAACCAGCATCCACCACAAAGTCCACTATTTACTTGCTTACTAGCTGCAACCTTTATGCAGCTATGTAGGATGTCATATCCACACTTGTAGGCAAACCACTCAATGCCCATTCATCTTTTCCTATCACTGTCTCTTTTAGTACTCTTGCCCAATTTTTTCTTTTTTGAGAACTCTTGTCCACCTGCTTTGATGGAGAGTGAAGGAAATGGTGATGAACAGAGTGAACTTACAGTGTTTGGTAGAGATTTATGATTCTTCCTCTCATTTTGGCATTACTCTCTGTGAGTAAAATCAGCGATACTTTCTCATTTGGCAGAAGAATCTCACATGTGATATACGGAAATTATTGTCTTGGTGTACGTGATCTGAACTCTAACGACTTCATTTCCTTCCCCTTGCTCCTCTGCATCACAGCTAACTTTTCTTAAACTGGTTGATACTGTCCAGTTACAGTCAGAGCAATTATTCTCAGCCTGTATTTACCTGCAGTGCTGGGTCCAGATCTGGGCTCCCCAGGGGTATGGGAGTGAGTGTGGCAAAGGGTCATGAAAGTGATGAAGGCACTGGAGTACCTGACATGTGAGAGGAGGCTGAGAGAGCTGGGACTGTTTATACTGGAGAAGAAAAGTTTTAGGAGAAACATCAACATGTATAAATACCCAGTAGAAGAGAATGAAGAAGAGAATGCCAGATTATGTTCAGTGGTGCCTAGTGACAGGACAAAAGGCAATAGGCACAAACTGAATACATACGTCTGAACACAAAGGAACACTTTTTTGACTGTGAAAATGGTCAAACATGGAAACAGGTTGCCCAGAGACCCATTACTTGTTTCTTTGTTCACTTGCATGGTACTCCCAGATAAAAACCTTCAAGTGCACAGAGAGTATATGGTCGTCCTCTCCAGTCACTGATTGTGTCATCCCACCTTCAGACAGCATGGCAGAAGTTCTGTGAGATGGTGAGAAGTTAGGTTCCAGAATGGGGTATTCTGCACAGCTCTTACGGAGCTGTCGAGTTGCAACTTCTTAAGGGATTGAGTCCAATCTTTGGACAGGACACCTCATGCTCCCAGTAACAGCCAGCAGGACCATGTGACTATGCCCTACTCTCCGTTCTTCAAGAGATGTCCTTCAGTCCTTCATGGTCTGTTTGAAGTCCCCTTGGGCTCTGCTAATGGTAGCAGGTCCTACCTACTGTTGAGTCTGTATGTTTTACCTTGACTACCATGACATTGATAACCCAAAGCTTCCATTATTTTTAACAAAAAGGAGAAGGAGCTGTCTGGGAGCGGGGCACGGTGGTGGTGATGATGGCTGCTCTAAAGAATTTGATTGTAGAAATGTTCTGCAGAAAATTAGGTAATTTCTGTTATGCTGAGTTAACATAAAAACATAAATAAATAGAGAAGGTGGCATGTGTTACCTGCACTGTACCTAACGTGTTGTGTAAGTAGGGATTTGATTTTATACTCTTTCACATTTTTATGTAGGCCTAATGTCCTCCAGATTAAAGAGGTGTGGGATTTTTAGGTGTGGTATCTGAAGTCATTGTTACTACCAGCTTGTGAGGAAAAATACAAAGCACTCTGATCTGAAATAATTGCAAAACTCTCTACCTGACTGTAAAGGGAATGAGAAAAAGCAGGCTCTGCTTTGCAAAACATTTTTAAAATTCCATAGAAAGCAAGATGCAGGTGATATTGTTTGCTATGAAGTATTATGTAAAATAGTATCTTTTGCATTACCTGCACTAATTTCACACTGTTTGTTCAAACTTGACCTTCAATGCTGGTCTATTGTTATGCCCAAAGTCTACTGAAATAATTAGGGATGCATTCATGCTAACAAATTTGGAAGCATTTCTCATTGAGAAAATCTAATTGGAAAAATACTGTGCACTTTATCTCCCCTTTAATCCCTTACTTCAGTTCCCTGGGGGGAATAGCAAATTTCAGAGGACAAAAGGCGGCAGCAGCAGGGCACCCTGGCAGTCTTCCAGCATGGATATCTGAGAACCATAGTTGTGTTAGGTGCCCACAGAGCCACTTACATTCCGCACATGATCTGTGAATCTTTCCTTGACTCCAGTGACTTAACCTTGGATGGGGCGCTCAGTCTTTTGACTACTGTTATACTTCAAAATATTACAGATAATTAAAGCTGGTACAGCTGAGGACAAAGGTTTAGTATAGCTTGAACTCACGGAACACACGACTTGTTCGTAAGTCCTTAGCAAGACATGGTTGCTCCAATACCATCTCTGATCTACGTTATCAAATGAAAGATCAGCAATCTATATTTTCTACTGCTTTTTCTGCCTGCAAAGTTCACTGTGACGGATTGACCTCCTAAGACTGTGGTTGAGCCCTCAAGAAATTAGTTTAGGATTTATTGCGATATGAGTAAGTTATAAAGCAGCCAGAGGCACTAGTATTTGGACTCAGTATACATGAAACCACTACTTTTTCTGCTGATCCTACTCACTTTTCCTCTGTCTTTCCCACTTTCACCACAGAGCTCACAGAAAAGTCATTGGAGATTGACAGCTCTCTCCTTTGTATGTGACCAACTTTCTCCATCAAATCGGTTACTTAACTACCCCCTCTATATAATGATATGTTGGGGCAGAGAGGAAAATGCTTAGACACCTAGTTTTAATTTTAATTTATGGGATTAAATCCACCTTTATGATTTCATAACTTTTAGCACACACATGATTAATAAGTCCTTCATACAATTTTCCTAAATATACTCACTGTCCAAAGTATACTTTTTTTTTTTTTTTTTTAAAACTCATATTTAAATTAAATGGCTGCAAAAATGCACAGAGAAAACTTCTGATTTTGCCAAAAAACTCATATTTAAATTAAATGGCTGCAAAAATGCGCAGAGAAAACTTCTGATTTTGCCATTGGGCCACAGGAAACAGAGCCTGGGGCCAGGGCAGTGGAAATCCAGGGTACTTTGGGTTATGAACAAGCCTCTCGGGGAGGTATTGACAGAACGACTATACCTCTCAGACAAAGCTATTATATCAAAACCCAATATCTTCATTTTTCAAGGTAAGGGAGATTAAGAGTTGACATTTCAAGACCAAGTTAGAGAACCTACTGATTAAACACTAATCCAAACTGTCCCTTCTCTGCTATCATCAAGGAGGAGAAAGAGCTATATTAAAAGGAGAGTATAATTCTGTTCATTGATTTGCTGAGTCCTTGCATATTTCTCAAGGTTATGATATTACAGTTTGCAGCAAAACATGGAAGTCTAGTTTGGTGTGTTCCAGCATGACAACTGAATGAAATCCTATGTACTATGTTGTAGTGATAGTTAGTTAGCTTTGTACATGTAGATCACTTACACTCTCACAAATTTTATCCTTCAATCACAGATGTATTCAAAGAAACCTTGGAAAGAAATTTTTAACCACTGTTAGGCTGATTAACTAGTAATGTCTCTTCTTTTCTTAAAGGTTGAATGCAGCCTTCTTTTGATGTAAGGGTACTTTCTGGTAGATGAACTGGTACACCTAATTGTTTTACCTGCAATTCAGCTCTGTATTATTATGGTCAGCATTCCAGTAACATTAGCCTAGGCACTGATTGTGCAAATAGTAACATTTTGAAAACCAGATGCTAAGATGACTCTGATTTCACATTGCTGATACATAAAGCTAAAGTTTCTCAGTTATTTTTCATTAAATGTATCTGTTCTACTGTTTTAAGAGAGAAATCCAGATTTGTTGCAGAATACGTGTAACTTCAGTGCAGAGCTATCTCCTGCACTGCATTTTAGTGAAACACTTGGCCAGAATCTTAGTGTTTCGGGACTTAGAAGAGATCAATTACTGTAAAACTAAGCAGACATGAGAAAAACACCAGCTTAAGATATTTGTAACCCTCCTTTGCAGAAAATCTTATAGAGTATAATTCCCTCACAGAAAACTCTTTCATGTGATTTCATCCAAATCATTGCATTTGTGTTATACCAAGGAAAGATGTTCTTTTCTGATCTCAGCTAAAACCAGAAACCATGACAATATCAAAATGTTTGAAATGTACCCGTGAAGACAATGTTCAGGATTTCTTCCTATGGAGCAATAGTTCAGTGAGCAGGGACTTGGTTGAGCTTCCTTCTTATCATTAGTGTTCACATCCAAATCATCAACCTTTCAGTTCAGTATGCCAAGCACGAGGCTTTGAGGATGGTGGGAAAGGGATGCAGAAGTACACATACATACACGTGCCACTCACCATCTCTTGCACCTGTTTGTTTTGGTTTTGGCTTTAGGGTTTTTTTATCTTGTATCAACAAATTCAGAATTCATCAGTCCAGAGAGGGAGAAACATGGGCACATAAGTAGCACACACCACATTTTAGCACATTGGTTGTATGCCTGTGTGTTTATTTCTACGATAAACAATTAATGAATAAATTGCTGAAAGAATTGAAGCCACATGTAAATCCCTTCTAGGCAAAATCCCTGATCACGAAGTTTCCCAACTTTGCTCTTGCTGACATTTTCTCACTGCTGAGCGTGAAGCAGCCATGCTGAGTGGCTTACAATAGGATCTGCCCGTGGTAATGAAGCAATTAGATGGCCCTTTCTCAATTTTTTGGGCTATTTAGAGACAAATTTTATTTCCCTTCTCCGAAGACTCAAGGACATGTTGAACCCAGAATTCCTGAATACTTGACATATGTTCCAATCACCTTATCCAACAGATTTGCCTTAAAAGTCTGTAGAAGTGTAGACATATATATATAGGGCTGCTAGGCATGACAGAAGGAACCCCAGACACATTTGGACCAGCAGCAGGAGACAAGGAGAGATAACCTACAGCACCTCAAGTGGCATCAGGTCCCTTTGTGTGAAGAAGTCAGTCAAATTCCTAGATCCCACATGGACACCAACACAGTGACATCTAAATTCAGGAAATTAATTATTTGGAAATGGAATCTCACTGTTTCTATAAAATGTTTTCATCTCCAGTGCAACTTATTTAATGCTAAAAGAGCAGGAAACAAATTTTATAAAGATATGAACTTCATTAAAATTTGCCACCTCCCCATGATACTGTAGAGCCCCTTCTCAATTACGGGATTCTTCTAATCTTCTCTGTGGAAAAGGACAACTGAAAACAATACTATCCCAATTAGATCATTCTGCTTCTTGGAAAAAAATAATGTCATTGATAAAGATCTGGTGACAAGTCCCTGAGGAGAAAATAGTTCTGTTTGTAAAAATCTCTTCAAGCTATTGCTGCCTTGCCCTCTCATTGCCACCTTCGCACTGCTACTTGATTTAATTTACACAGGCCCCACTGCACAGTGACTGCACTGACCTAACTGGGGAGGGTCACAAACTGCTGCAGAAGTCAGAAACTGAAAGAATGACCTCTCAAACAGATTTCACTAAAGTCTGTTTTCATGTAGACCCTTGCCCTGAGACCTCAGGTTTCTTACTGAGATGCGAATGAAATTGCCCCATTCTCTTGAACTCCTTCCAGATCTCAGCTAGTTTGGAATGGGTGACACCTGGTTACTCTGCTTCTACACCAGCATGGGATTTTACCCCTGAGGTCTCCCATTTGAGCAGCAACCAGATATAATCCTTGTTTCAGCTGTGTGATACTGAGATCACTGTCTGTCGGGGAGCCTCTGGCTTGAGGAAAAAGGCTAGATGTGATGAAGACTCTCTTCTTTTTCACATCTGTCACTTTTATCTCAATCTGTGAATGAATGTGTTTTTATTATCAACAGCAAGTTTCAAGATTTTGGCTTTTGCTTTGCAAGGCATTCCACTGGAGCCACAGATAAGGTTCAAGATAGGCATGCTGATTATCAGCTGTTTCCCCAGACAACAGATGAGATTTCAGCAATACAGAAAAGGTAACATTTTTTTTGCCTGTTTATATTTCAAAAAATAGGATCTTTTCCTATCAGTGAAGTGTTTTCTGAAAAGGCTTTTTGTTTTTGAAGGGAACAAAACCCTACCCCAGTGCTATCCAGGGGATGAGATGAACCAAAGATACACAGACATTCTGCAATTCACAGTGAGGTGTGTTGGTTCATCCTGTATGGAGTGGTTTTTAAATTGTTTTCTTTAAGAGCCTTCTAACATGAGGCAAGGCAAAGATAAGAGATATGTAAAATGAATACATAATATGCCCTTAAGTTAAAAAAAAAATCCAAACAAACAAAAAAACCCACAAAACAGCCAGGCATATGCTCTGCCTACTAGGAGCATCTCTGAGAGTGCTACTTGTTTACAGCTCAGCTAAAGCCACTTAGCAATAGCTGTACTATTCCTGGATGGTGATTAAAGAGAGCTGGATTTATAACTATGATAAAATTTTACTGTTTAGATGTTAGGAAACAGCATATAAAAGAACTTTAGAAACAGGAAGACTCATTCGTGTCTCCTTCAGTCTGTTAACTTTGTTAGCTGCTCAGCCTTGAACTGTATATAAGTCATCTTAAAGACAAATTCTGTAGTTTAATTCAGGCAATAGGTAGGACTGAATATATGAAGAAATTCACACCTGCAATGGTGTCTGGTTTGTTCCACTTTTTTTGGCTACAGAGAAGCCAAGAAGGGCCATTGCTGAGTGGTACTTGTGGAGGGGCCAGCATTTCCCAGGTGAGCACTAAAAGGAACCGCTTCTGTCCTCTGCCTTTCCCTACATGTAAAGCTTTTTCTTAATCCATCCATTTGATTAAACAGAAGGAGAATGCAAGCTCATCAAATATATCTGTAATATATGAGGGTGCAGCTCTCCTGACTTCTGAGAAATTGCATCTCGTTCCACAAAAGGTAGACTTGGCTTCAGGTTTGGCCAGAATAGATTTTCCTTCATAATCTTATTCCATTTAATCAGAGCTGTGGGTTGAGTCGTACAGAAGAAACATTAAGCAATTCTTAAGGGTGTAGAGAACAAGCTAGAACGTGTGCTGAAGCTATTCTGTTTTCTCTTGTCCCCCAAATGTGGCAGTTGCCACCCACTGTCCCAGCTACAAACAACTGAAATAGACCATAAACACAGGTCAGAAGAGACTCCTGAACATTAAGACTGATTATCTCTAGCAGTGCTTCCAGAGTTTGTAGCTTTCAATACCTTTCTCGGGAAAATATTTATGAGGGGAGAGCCCCCCCATCCCCAGGACTTACATTTCCTGCAGCAGGAATTACCCACTTTGGATGGCCATTATTTCCTTCTGAACGCTTACAACTTCCTCTCCTGCAATAAAAACAACATTTTTCAACCCAGCAATAATCTGTATTGAATTCTTTATCTTTTGAAAGTTGAATTTTCAGGGAGTGAGGAAATGGCAAGAGGAGAAATATGACATACCACCAATTTTCTGTTGAACCGTATCTGTAATGTACTCCATGGGATCCTGTTACTCTAGGCAGACATTCACAGTTAAAGAGTTGCAACATGTCACCTTTAATTGGCATATAATAAAATAGTTTTTAAAGCATTGAACATTAAGGGATTTAAATCTTTTTAATGCTCCTGGATGGCAATCTCTCAAGGTTCATATTGAGGTCAGACCCTTACAGTAAATAGAATGTAGGCAAAAAAGCAATAACACAAATTAATGACTTGTATTATAGAAAAGGTTTGAAATAGTTGATATAAGATCTCTGTGTGTTCTGAGTTTCCAAACAAGTCACAGCAGTAAGTGGGAGGAAGGAGAGGAAATTTCTATTCCTTCACCATGCTGAGATAAAGTCATTTATTACTCTCCAATGTGAAGATTTTATATAATTCAGTGCAGGCAGATCCAGATGTGTGAAATCCAACCCACACAAGGAAGGACCCAACCCAGGAATCAGATTTGCACTGACTGAAGTACAGCAACATGGAAACCACTGAATTGCAGTATCAAATAGAATGATACTCCTGAGGATACAAGAGTAATACCATCAGAGATATAGGTGATGTTTAAGACACTCAGACCTACAATGCAAGTGAGCTAGCTGAGGAGATATGGTAGCTCTCTTTTCCCAAATTTTCATAAGAACCATGTAATTTCCAGAAGTCTGTGGCTATCTAAGAAAGTTGAATAGAGATAAGTATGCTACTGGAAAAAATGGTCATTTTACCTAACTCTAGCATTTTCCTAACAAATTGTTTGAAAGGTAAAAATAAGACCCAAGATGTTTATGTAATTGAGTTTGCTCAATATGTAGGTGTTTGCAAACAATAAAAAGTTATGTAGGTACAATGTGTCATTAATGAAGGGTTTCAAATAATGAAAAGCTGTGTCAGAAGTAGCCATCCACAAAGGAAGCAACACATACACACTTGAAAAGATGTGCAACCAGGACTTCAATGAACAAGGTCTGGCAGGAGGAATCTCCTTTGGATAGCACATCTTTGTTCTTATCACAGAATCATCAAACAGACTCTAGTCCAAATATTGTATCTTTTTCAGTATCTCAGATAAAGGCCTATCATACAAATCTGTGTCTAGTTTGTATTTAGCAGTTTTCCAGGAGCAGCACTGAATGTTCATCTAGACCAGGTCCATGGTTGAATGAGATAAAAGTCAAGGACTCTGTCTAATGGTCTACAATGAATGACCAGACCAAGGTTGAATCAACCTTTCATACACTGAATCAATGTTTTAAAATTAAACTCAAGCTACAGCAAACATGAACTGTCCTTCATGACAGATGAATGAATGATAGCATAAATGGGTTAGATATAAGTTTTAAGGAAAAAAAAAAAGTTTACTTCAGCAGTCTGATCAATTTACATCTGAAAATTATTATTTCCTTAATCAAAATGTAGAAACAAAAGAACTTTGAAGGCAACTTGTATGAAAAACTGCCACATACAAAATTGCAAGACCTTGAACTTGTAAAAGAAAGCTTGAGAGACTGGAATCACTTGAAAAGCAGCCTTATGAAAGTTTTGAAGCTTACATAAGCAACAAAAAAATGACTGCCTCATCAGATAGAATTAGGGTAGCAAGAAAAGTTATCAACTGAGTGTGAAGAGGAGGTTGTATTTCTGGACACTAAGGCTAGGGAAAAGGAGACCACATATTAAAACAAAGTGATTTAATAACTGCATAGAGAAAATAAGGAGGAAATGGTTAAGTGCAGGATTAAAGCAGAGAGGGGGCTGAATATATCTGAGATTCTGCCAAGCAATGAAGTTGGATATGAATAGGTGACTTTGGGGTCATGGTCTTTATTAACTTATCAGATATCAAGATAGGGATGGCTGAGAATTTGGAGTTCTGTCTAATGTTTCCTTATATAATCATTATCAAAGTGCCTTTTAACAACTCTAAAACTATTTTTACTTTCTGTTTAGTCTTAAAAGAGACTGAATATATATACCTCAGCGTAGGGTTTCAAGCAAAAGCTTATTACCAAGGTACAATAAAAATGTGAAGCCAAGAACAGGAAAAAATACCTACCAAGTGAGAAGCCATAAAAGAAGTCATAAGGGCAGATGATGCCCCAGGCTTTGAGACAAAGGCCACAGCCCTCAGCAACAGACCTATTCAATAGCAATTGCACATGCTATTGTCTCGAATGAACTACCACACTCCAGCAATTCAGTAGCATGGGCAGGCTATACCTGTGTTCCCCTCAGAAGCTTTGGCAGGGCACATCCTAGGAGATGAGAAATTAGCCTTAAGCCAAAGACTTTTTTTTTTTTTTTTTAAGTTTTACTTAGGACCAGCTTGAAGTCCTTGCTGGCATTCCAGACATCACACTTTGCAAAGGAATATCACATCTTCTGGAAAATAGAGGTGCATCATTGCCTTCTCCTTGACAGGAATCTAGATAACAGGTGAAGGACCCCTGGGTGCAGTGTTTCCTGGCTTTGCCCCATCATCAGTCTCACAAGAGCCATCCAGAGGCACTGATGTAGCCTTCTTGTGTACTCTGTGGTCAGCAGAGAAACAGCTCTGTCTACAATTAGAAAAGCAGATCTTCAAACAATAAGCCTCTGTAAGAGAAGATATTTGTCCTTTCAGAAGTATTTTTGTCTCCTAACTGAAAACTATAGTGGTACTCTCTGGAGCAAGGAATATCTGTATGTTTATTCAGAGTCTGCCATAACGATTGTCTTCACAGGACAAGTGCTATCATGTACAATAATGATATCTGATCTTTCACTGGGAGAAAACTATTTACTCTTTGAGTGACTTAGCTGCAAAAGTAGCATTTCAAAAGTCCCAAAACCATTCAGTCATAAACTTTGAGAGTGTACAACTACAATTTTACAGAATCAGAGAATATGCTGAGTTGGAAGGGACCCACAAGGATCATTGAGTCCAACCCTTAGCCCAGCACAGGACCATCCCCAAGAGTCACACCATGTGTCCAAGAGTAAATTTGGAGGATGTGAGTGAGACACAATAGCTCTTTAAATGAAACCTGTATTCCAAGGAGAGGTGTCAGTTTGACTCAAAAAGTCACCCTGAGACTCTCATAAAAACAGGCATAAACAGCTCAGTGCAAAATTTCCTGACAGTAAGTATGACATAAAGGTTATCTTAGAACATACCTTTCCTATGTTGGACTCAAACAACCAGCCTGGATCTCTGTTCTATGCATCTGTCATAGCCATCAGTTCAATGTTTTAAGCTTCCTTCACAAAGACATCCTATGTGGGACTTCACTCATGTCTCAGAAGTTTAGTGTGCACCAGTTTAATGCAGAAGGGTTGAGTAAAGAGCCAAGGACATATAGCAGAGGAAAAAGGAGATTTAGCAGAAATACCCTGAAATAACATACACACACATTTAACAAGCTTCACAAAGCTTCCACAAAAAACAGACACAGACACTGCTCACATGAGCTCTGCAGATGTTCTGAAGATATTGTAGTGGTCCTGACAGAAGACCACTGTACCCTGAGTAATTAACAATCCACATAGCAGTTAACCTGAGCAGTCCAGGGTCATGCTGTGCTGTGCCATGCTGTTCTGCAAGTCTGGCCTGTCCTTCAGGCAGTGTTGTGCCCCACAAATCTCTTGGATGCAAAATAAACTCAGCCACTTTGCTCTAACAGAGTAGCTGGAGGGCAACTCCCACTTGGTAGCAGGAATTATGTCACCAGTCTAATCTCACCTCTCTCTAAAAGCACGGAAAGGCATCCCCAAGTTCAACAATAGAAATTATGAATAAAGCTGGGTTTTTGTAAGAAAATTCTGTAATAGCTCAAATTATCAAAATGGGCCAACTTCTTCCATGGGCAAAGTCTGCACTGCATGGATCAGAGGCCTCTTCAATGCTGTGCAAACTGTGGTTTCTAACACCTAAAGAGATGCAATATCTATACTATTCTGTCTTTCCAGTGTTAGTGCTAATAAATAGCATTTTAAATCTCACCTCTTGGAGTCTGAGTGCCTTTCTTACCAGCATTGTGATGGATCATCACATCCTAGAGAAAAACAGGTGCACTTAAGAGTCCAGGACAGGGCAGTTATGAATAAGATACCCACATCCTTTTTAAAAGACACAGAACAGTTAAAACTCTGCCTTTGCCAACTGCAAGCTATATATAAGAACAGTAATGCATGGGAGACTTCACATGCACCTTTAAGGCAGGGTTTCTGTTCTCTATTGTCAGTCCTCTAAAACCTAGTCATACCACTTTGAGCCAAAGTTTAGATTCCCTATATATTCAGCAAAGACACAGTGGTGATTCAGTATAGCAATCCATCCCTTTTTAAGTAGGTATCTGGAAAAGGCAAGATTAAGTTTCCCCTGCAGATGCACTAAGTGTGTCCATAGATGCCAAACCAGATCTTCAGCCAGCTTAAACTTCATATCTAACTATTACAGGTTCAAAGTCAAGTGAGGTGATTTCTACTGCCAGTTGGTACTGACAGAGAAGTCAAAACAGGTTGGAAGCAAAGTGTTTGTAATGTACTAAGGACAAGATAACTATAGCCATCTGGGGTTTTATATTAAAAAAAACCCCACCTTTTAAGAAATATGTATGTCCATCTGGTACTGCTGCATTCATTCACTTTGCTATACCCTCAGTTTGCTCCACATAATTTTGCAGGAGTTTCTTCAGGTTGTAATGAATGATCCATCTGCTGACACCAGACCAGAGAGATGTATTGCCCTGTCAGTGACTGTTGCAACCCACCTCTTGTTTATGCCCACAAGCACTCTCCATATGCTTGCAGGCATTTGTTGTGACCTCAAGAACTCATTATGGGTAGGTGACAGGCAACTGATCTGTCAGGACACCAGAGTTTTCTGTAAGGAGCAGGCTGCTTGAGAAAAGGCTGCTATAAAGCTATTGCAGACAGAGATGAAGCTAAAGGAGTAGAGAAATACAGAACTGTGGTGTTGTGAACCAAACAGGAACATTTGCTACTGTCATGTTGTTAAGATGGGTCTCAAGTCATGCTCCAGCTCAAATTTTTTTTCAGCTGAACACCAAGTCTCTAAATATACTCTTTCCAGAGACGCGAGTGGAGATACACCCTAGGGGAAACACAGGCAGAGGACGGCAGAGAGGAAAGGAAAGTTCCTGAGAATAGACCTTTGGAGGCTTTATGGACACAGAGTCGCTTGGCTTGAGGAACATGACCCTGCAGTCAAGTAAAGCTACCTGCAGCTACGTGTGTGTGTAGATATATCCATCTCTCTATACAAGCACATGAGCATACAACAGGGCTGGACAAAAAAGAAGGGCATTTTTTACTATTGCTGCAACATTATATGTATATTTTAAAGGCTTTTGTTCTATAATGTAGATTGAGTTACTCACCAACAGTTTTCTGCTATTTGACCAACTCCAAATATAAAGCTATGCACACACAACAATGAATACAAATTATTTCAGTCTCCTACTTATATAAACTATTGAGTCTAAGAACTCAAGAGGAAGCAGTTGGATTAAGACTCTGTATTCCTCTTTTAGTATTTCTAGATGCCTTCTGTAACTTACCATCTGATCGGAATTTCTTAGTGATGTTTGAATGACATCCCTCCTTGCTTCTTCTTTTCTCCAGTACTTTCTTCTTGCTTTCAAGAAAATAAATGATAGAAAAGTGGTATTAAGTGGTCAAATCATTGCCCAGATACTTCTGTTTCACCTGTCTTACTGTAGGGCTTAGCTTTACTCCAAAATGCTAGAATTCTGTAGTCTTTTGCTTCTTGTCCCACATACTTCCCACTTACAGGGAACAAGTAATCCTAGCTCCATCTGCCATGAAACACAAACAACAGCTTCAGGAATATATGTAAGCATAGAAGTCACATTGCCTGGGCACTTTCCAGCTCAACTGTCAGGTATTGTTCAACTTGAACCTGAGTCTACTGCACCCCTAACAAGCTGAAGGAGAGCTGAGCTCAGAGTACCTGCTGGTAATCTGGACTGTCATGTGTTCAACCAGACCAGGTCTTGCCTACTCATCATATATGAACAAGAACCTGGTGGAACACTCAGTCTCTTAGCCTAAAGAATGTTTCAGAAGTCAGTCTAAAACTGCCTCTCCATGAATACTTCCAAGTAAAATTGAGTACTGAGGAAGAGTGGACTTAAGAAAAGCTCAATTAACAATTAATTGATGATTAATAGATGATATAAGTATAATAGGAATTTCTTTGCACCTCCACCTCCCTTGAGATTTCTGCAGTCTAGAAGTGGATCCAATCTTTAGACTGAGATATAGAATAGAAGAAAGAGAGTGACTTTCACTGTGGGGATGAAAGCAATGGACCCAACAGATTTTTAGTACAAATCTTCTGATTGCAACACTACATTTGCCACAGGCTAATTCTCTGGAGCCTAAGTAGGCTCAGCAGACTAGCACTTAAACCCTCTTCTGTGCTCCAAGGACAGTCTTCATTGATGAACCAGAATCAGAAAGAAAGAATTAATACTCCAGAAGGAAGAAGAGAAATGTGGTGAAAGTACTGGATTTTAGTTAGGAGATCAGAAAAAAAAAATAATAACAGCCAAGGAGCTGGAATAAAGTAGAGCTAGACTTGTGACCTTCCCTGAAATACTGACAGTCAAGTAAAAAAAGCAATCACAGAGATTTGCAGACCAGAAAATCCCAGGATTGTGCTCACTCAAGGAGGCAAGTTTTTAATTGATCACCTACATTCATAACACAGTTGAATGTATTGTAGAAAAACAGAATTGGTACCCAGTTCCTCCAGTAACAGACAGTCAAAGAGCACAAAAGGGGTTGGATGTCCTTGACTGAGCCTTTCAGCAGCTGCATTAGCAGCTATCCTGGGTCCCTTGTCCCCCACTCCAGCCACTGAGGACCTCAAGGTTGCCATACTGCCCCTCTCCTGGTTCTGTGACAGCACCCAAACTACTTTCCCCATGTTCAAGGTGCTCTGTCATGTACTGAGCTCACCAGCACAACCCAGGGTCACCCCCAGGGCACTCTGCTTGCAGTGCTACTGCCAGGTAAGACAGAAACCTGTGCTGGCCCCCTTGCACCCTTCAGCCTCTAGCTTGGACAACTCAAACACCATCATGACAGAAATTGCAGTATTACAAAACTAGGACTCACAATGCCATCCACAATGAAATTTGCAGCGGCATTTGTTTGAGTATTCAGACACTTTATTTTATACTCACACCTGGAAAAAAAAAGAAATCCCGTATTCAAGGTCAAAAGCATCTCAAACAAAACAGCTTATCCCTTCATGTAGCAGTCCCAAAAGACACACAACTCATTTTACCGTTTTGTCTGCAGCATACCATCTTGTCAGTTCAACAGACTGTTGAACTGTTTGCAGCCTTTAAAACCCATGTGGTTGCTATGGTTACCAGCTCTTCAAAATATCACTAACAGATCAAAAAACCAAAAAAAACCCCCACATCTGAGGTCTGATGATTCTGCTATGATATTCTCTGATTTCACAAGAAATTTAGGACTTGAGAGATAATGGGTGTTCAAGTCAAGAGCAAAACATTGAAAAAAGTGTTTCTTCTGTGCCTTGCAGTTTTAAACTTTTATATTAATGGCTCTAACAAACTGCTTGGAACACAACAGCACTGAAAAGCATGGAAACTTCAGAACAGCAAGATGTACAAAATTTACATTTGAAGTAGATTTATTTTTAATTTCTACCTAAATGTAATATTAGCATTCAGATCTTTGGATGGTCTACAACTGGTTAGTATTAGTGGGGATAGGGTGAACTACATCAAATAAGTATCTTGCCAGAGATATGTATCATTTTACAAGTTTTGCCTACCCTTTTATCAACACTAATCAAATCCTTTGACATTATTAGACTAAAGTTGGTATTTACTACAGACATTAAACTACACAGTGGAAAGCCTTATAAGCACAGATATAAGATCATCTGAGTGCTTTCACCTCTCACCAGCTCTTGACTAAAATGAGTGCCAGGAAACTCACGGACAGCAAAGACTCTATAAGATGGACACCAAAACTATACCCTCAAATGGCAAGTGTCTCCATAATTCCTTCAAATCACAGAATTTACTCTAGCTGAAGCTTTGGCCCTGAGACCATTTTCCCAGCAATTTTAGTGTGAAGAACTGAGTAGTGACATGGTTTAGTGGTAGACTTGTCAGTCAGTGCAAGATTAATGGTTAGACTATGATCTAAGAGGTCTTTTTCAACCTAGATGATTCTATGACTCTAATTTCAAATCACCAGCATGAAAGTTTGCTTCACTAACAACTATTTCCAGCACACACTGGAAATCAAGAGGGGACAGTGAAGATAAATGTGTCATTTTTCTACAGATGGGAGAGAGAATCAAAAAGAAGATGTTCTTACCTGCTGAATTATATGGTGAATTATAGAGTTTCATGGAAGAATAAGAAAAATGCATTTCTTCTTCCATTACTTTCCTGCATGGGTGAATATGGACATAAGCTTGTCAGTCTTGCTTGTAACTTCTTAAGAAAACAGAGGTGCCTAGATGTGAAGATTTTCAAGAAACACCAAGTAAATGAAAAGAGGAAGAATCAATAGAGACACATAAAACCAAGGCTAACACAAGATGAACATTGCAAGCTCATATGCTATTTTATCCCCTCACAATTACTTGATCATATGCAATTGTTTTCACAATATTGATTTTACAATTAAAAGCTAAATGGAAATTTAGTTGAACCAACACACACCCTTTACAAGACTTTACTATTTATTAGTACAGTGCTTTAGTGTTCAGATTAAGCTTGAAATGGAGTAATTGCCACTTATTTAACACTGTAATTCTAAAAGAACAATCAGATCCTAATTGCACCACATTGACGCTGTCCCTATGGTATACCTCCAGCTTACATTTAGCGACTTTCTCATTCTTCAGATCAACAAAAGCAAACCAAACCAAATTACTGGCAATAGTTTGGTTTCCAAATTGTGTTCAAAACCTAGCATGCATGTCATCTGATACTGTTGGTATTGGTTTTGGAATTATTAAAGACATTGGCTCAACTAGATGGAACAATTGACTCAAATATGGATTTTTTAATGCCAATAAATATTCTTTAGGTAAGTGTTCTCCCAGGTAATGTGCCATTCATTTCACTATTGATTTATTTCCATCTAGTTCAACTCTATAGTTATTTTTATTTGAATTGTCGTACTGTTGCAGCACTCCGGTCATCAGCTGTAACACCACTGACTAAAGACTGAACAAACAGGAAATAAATCTGCCAAGTAGCCCGGAGAAAATGAGTTTGCTTTTAGTCACAGGTAAGTAAATTGAATCATCGAACACACAGAAGGGGGTACCAAATATAGAAACCAGGATTTTGGACAAGAGAAAATCTGTCTGTGTCTTCTTAGAGACACGGGCTGAGTTTGTGTTTTGACAAAATTATCCAAAGAAAACACATGCAGAAAAAGACATAAAACATGTATTGAAAACCCAAAGAATTTTTATGATGTGATTAGTGAGAGATGCCTCTGTTAGAATCAAGGTGCAAATGAGACTGCATGCAAAAGTCAATAATATGGGTTTTATTTAGCAGTAAATATGAGGTAAGGAGATAGAAAGAAACAGAAAAGGAGGAGAGAGAGAGAGGAGAGAGAGAGACCAAGCAGAAGACAGTCATCACTTGTGGATCCAGCAGCATCCTGTTGGAACTTCTTCTTCAGGGCTTCTCAGTCGTGGAGGTCGCAAGGTTGTTCAAAAATTTTCACTATTCTATATATTTTAGAAAACGAAGGAATAAATGTTCATTGGCTACACATTTCTCTTATTATATTGGTTAAATGATTCCTTCACTTCTAATGCTAATTAGTCCACATGCTCAGTCTTTCTCCTCTTTTGAGTCAGTGGGTTTCTTGAGTCACTGGGTTGTGGTGGGTGGTTGTGATCTTCCCCTGCCAGAGTTACCTTTGACCCCAGTCTGAGCTGATTTCAGCAGGGTTGCTGAGCTGACTTTCCCTATGGCCCACAAATTCTGCATTCTTTGTGACCATTATCAGTGATACATTCTTCTCTTCCAGCTTTGTTAACCTCTCCCTAGGTCTGACATAACACTTGGACAATAGTACCACTTTTATCTTATCTCAAGTTCCCTTCATGGTGTCTTAACTTACAGTTCAACTTCCAGGTACCCATGGAGGCAAATTCAGGGTGGGTGGAGGCTGCAGTGATCTCTGATGCTGTTTGTCCCATAACTTGGGGTGATCTTTGTTAGACCAGTGATATGGTCAGTTGCTTCTTTACATAGTTTGTCACAGGGGGAATTTTTGCCTGAATGCATTACCCAGGATGTGCTAAACAGATCTTGCCTCTACCAGGGCTGGAGTTAGTGCATCCTGTCACTCCTTCCTGTGCTTATCTCATGAGAAAGTCCTTCTGTGATCTTAACAGTGTTTGAGAAAGGCAATTGTGCTCTTGAAGTCCTTACAAGGAGGTTAAAGGAATTATCTCCCAAAAAAACATGATTAGAGAGTAGCAAAGAAGCCCAGAGAGGACAGAGTTTCTAAGGTAGGGCAAAAATTCAAGTATAAAAGCCTGCTAAACATTCTGCAGGTGCCTGATAATTTAAAACAGATAAGCAGACTGTTCTGGATCTGAGATGCAGCTTGCTGTCATCAAGGACCTTGGCAAGAGAAGTTTTAGAGATATGTCAGAGATAGAGTAGAGACTGGACATGAGATGAAGAAAAGAGTTTAGAGTAATAACAAGCTTAGGAATGGAGAGAAAGGAAGGTCTGGAAAGGGGTTAGAAAGTTAGGTGAAGGTTGTGGGTGGATTTCTTAAGTGTGGAAAAGGGTAACTGTAAGAAAGGCATCTGAAGACACTGGGAGATATTATGGAAGCAAAATGGAGGAAAGAAAAAGAGAGGTTTATATTTGTGATAGGAAGGAGTAGCAGAAAGATAAAGAAATCAAAGTCTAGAGGGTAGCTGTATTGTCTTTCTTAAATCTTCTCTTTGAAGAATTTAGAGAAAATTTGTGTGAAGAGTGAAATGGAGGCAAGAAAAGCTATGTGGAGACAAGTATCTATATGGAGACAAGTAGCCCTAAGGGGATGAGCCTTAAGTGTTTTAATCTTCCCAGCAGGGCTATGCACAGAAGAAATGTACTTGAACAGGTGAAGGAAATTTAGGACCCCATGACGTGCCATTGTTTCATACCCTTGTCACTGAACATGATAACACCAGAGCTGGGACTTAGGTCCATGTGGGACAACCACAAGCATAAGATCATTTTCCAAAGGATCCAAGGGCACAGTTCCTTTTCCAAATGATTTTGACACATCTATGGCCTGACTGTGTAGAGACAAGTTTGAGAAAACTGAGCTGTGTGTCAGCGAGTAGGGCTAGTAGATTTTCTAATAAACCATGTAGACTTGGTACTTTTCTGCTACAAAAAGTCTTCAATCATTTTGAGAAATAATTTATGTCCTCTGTACTGTGAAGTTCTCTGATACAGTCTTTGTGTTTCAAGAAGACTGTCACAATAGTTTCTGAGCTAATGGTATTGACATGAGATTTGGAAAACTCCCTCCACTCCATCCACTTACAGTTTACTTGAAAAAAGAAGACCCCATGACTGCACACAAATATTTTACTTCACAAAAATGCATATTGCATGCACCAGAGGCAGGCACTTTTTGTATATCTGTACTGAAGAAAATATAATTCACACTTAAATCTATTGCCGCTTAAAAGCAGCAGGTGGACTAAAAGCATTTTCTGTCTGTTTGATTTCTTTAAGCTCGAACAGCCATTAAATTTCACTGGGAAAAAAAACCAAACCAAACCAAATCAAAACAACCAAACAAAAAAACCCAGATTATTTCAGAGCTTTATGTATCAGACTTTACCAATACTGTCTTTCTGAGGGCAAACCCCACCTTGGAGCTAGTAGGAAGTGTCTTTTTTCCTATGATACCTACCACACACCCTCAAAGCAGTCCTTTATTTGTTTCACTGCCTCTGTCAAGGCTCTGGTGATCCTTTTCAAGGGAAAGCATCCAGTGCATTTATAATTCTAATTCTACAAATATGTGACTCATTCATCAAGCTAATTATCATTTATAGTCCCCTATCATTCCTGAAGAATGTATAGCTGCCTAATGTACCAAAAAGATCTTACAGTTTATGTTTAAAGATATAATTGCTCCATTTGGTTATATATTTTTCTGTTTAGTATAATTTGCTTCATTATGTTTAAAAATATAATTGCCCATACTAGAGCTAACTGTCTCATCTGTGTAGACAAAACCTTCCTCTGCTCTTATGTTTCAGTTCTGTTTATGTATCTTTATCAATGACCTGGACAAGGGGACCAAGTGCACCCTCAGCAAGTTCGCAGATGACAGCAAGTTGGGCCAAAGTGTTGATCTGCTGGAAAGTAGAAAGGCTCTGCAGAGGAATCTGGACAGGATGGATCGATGGGCCAAGGCCAGCTGTATGACATTCAATAAGGCAACATGCTGACCCTGCACTTGGATCATAACAGCCCCATGCAGTGCTGCAGGCTGGGGTAGAGTGGCTAGAGAGCTGCCTGGTGGAAAAGATCCTGAGGGTGCTGGTAGGCAGCCAGCTGAACATGAGCCAAAAGTGTGCCCAGGTAGCCAAGGAGGCCAATGGCCTCCTGGTTTGTATCAGACTCTGTGGCCAACATGACTGAGTGACTAGTGATCATCGCCCCTCTACTTGACACTGGTGAGGCCACACCATGAACCCTGTGTTCAGTTTTGGGTTCCTCTGTTCAAGAAAGACCTTGAGGTGCTGGAGCAAGTCCAGAGAAGGGCAACAACGCTGGTTAAGGCTCTAGAGAATAAGTTGTATGAGAAGTGGCTGAGGGAGTTCAGGGTTGTTCAGCCTGGAGAAAATGAGAGTCCGGGAAGATATTATCACTCTCTACAACTACCTGAAAGGAGACTACAGCAAGGTGGGGCTCTGCTTTCTCTCCCAGGCAATTAGCAACAGGACAAGAGGTCATAGCTACAAGCTGTGCCAGGGGAGGTTCAAGTAGCACATTGAGAAGAATTTCTTCACAGAAAGGGTGGTCAAGCATTGCAATGGGCTGCCCAGGGAGGTGATAGAGTCACCATTCGTGGAAGTGTTCAAGATATAGCTGAACATGGTAGTTATGGGTATTTAACCAGGTGGAGTTTGGGCAAAGGTTGGACTCAATGATCTTAGAGGCTTTTTCCAACCTTAATGACTCTATAATTCTATGATTTTATAATGGCAGACACCATCAATCAAGTTTCAAGTTCAGATGTTGAGGTAGCATGAATTGCAATCACATCAATCACCCATGCTGTTCAGTATGGACAGGAGAGGTGGGATTTGACTGAGACAGTCACCTTAAGTGTCTTTTATAATCAGCTCAGAGAATGAGTCCCTCAGGTGTGATTCACTTCATCCTGAAGGAAAAGTCTAAAACAAGGTCAACAAGTCATGCCCCAGAAATGCTTATTTCTCCCCAAAAACTTTGATGGGAGCTGCCACGGACAGCTGCCTTAGATCTACTTAACTATATTGCAGAGGTCTAAAGTAAGGTAGGTAGAACCTCATCAGAGGTAAGTAAGGTAGGTAGAACCTGTCTCTACTGCTGCCTTCTCTGAGGAGAAAAGTATGAAACAAGCAGTTTCATTAACAGTGAGAAAATTATATTCACCAGAAGATAATTTTTAAAACAAAAAATTAGATTCACTATAAGAAGTAAACGTTTTTATTACATATTTTCATTACATATTTTAATTACTATTTTCATTATGCTTTTGGTGACTGGTTTTCAAATTATGGCATCCTCTTTTGAGTAGTAAGCACTAGAGTAGCAAATTGTCCTAGTGACAGATAATAGCCATTGTATAGAACTTGAAAGAAGCCTGAACAATAATGTAACATTTTTTATTCTGTAAGTCATTTGGCAGTTTAATAGGTGTATGCAGTGAAAGCACTAGCAGAATGGACCGAAGCAGAATGCTGCTGACTGGTTACTGGCCTCAGTCTAAGGAAAATTGTTGAGAAAAACACTGAACAAGAAAGTACTCCCTCCCAGCTGTGAATGTGCTAGAAAAATACACTGCACACCAGAAACAGACCTAGTACTAAGGAAATTAGGTTAAAGCAATGGAATTTGACCAGTAATTGAAAAGGTTTTCTTTTCATGGTTTTAGGCTGATGGAAGGTATATATTCCTCATCAACACATTGATGGGTCTAACAGCTTCTACCAAGCTGTAAAAAACTATATATATAAAAAGCTGTTATACCATTTCTTCCTATCAGTTACCCAGGGACACTGAGATTATATGGAAAATCCAAAGTATTTATAGAAAACTGGGTTATATGTCATCATTCATGAAAGTTATACCCTGACTCAGTGAAGTAAACATCAAGCAGACATAGAAGAATTAAAAGAAAGGTTCACTTCCTATTTAAAATGCTGTAGGAGAGGTTCTAGCTGATTCTTACTACTTATTAATATCCTTTTAGGGATGGAAACAGGAAAGTTCTTCACATACAATGATAGGCTTTTGACTGAAGAGAGCAGGAGTTTCATAATTTGACCATTTCTATACTAGGTTGTGAAAGCCTTCTTTGTTTTTCTTCCTGAAAACAGACAAGGCAATGGGGTGAAAAAAAGATAACTATTATGACATATGTTTTTGATAGCAGCAGGACCAGAGTATGATAATGAATGTCCGTATCTGCCAAATATTACCGTATTTTAGAATTGGGTACAAAATTTATGCCCTATGTTTGTGGGGTTTTTCCCCAGAAGTTCCAAGACTTCCTGATCTGATGGCTAGCATTGATATAATTTTTCTGTCAGATTACATAATATTCATCTCTTTCAAACTTTTTGAGTATGCCCAACTGAGCTTAGTGGAGCATCTCTAGCAACACCCATGGCAGTTAGCTCTTGGACTGCCCTCAGTGTGCCGTAACAGCTGCCTCACTGGTAGAAAAGGGATAACTTACTGAAATTGGGCTGCACCTGAACTGTTCAGTGGGGATGCAGTAATCAGCATAGTATATATGTACCCTGATACAAATATATATTCTTTTATTTCACTGGTATTAATAGCATGGTTGGGAAAGGGCATTTTCAAGTTTCTGGAGGAAAATACCCAGATTCTGAAACACACGGCTATAATATGCAGAGTAAATATATTCAATATCGGTATGCATAAATTACACAGTCTGATTACTGATTTTACAAATGCAAGACGTAAAAGTACTCCTCATGATTACAGTAGTCATATCTTCTCTCAGAGAATACTGGATGTGATTTTGATGACCTTATAATACTGGGCATGCCACACTTCTAGAATTAGTATCCTTACTGGTGGTGTCACTTCAAGACTAACAATATACACATAGGGGTTTGCATAACTCGTCACAGGAATTGTCACAGCAGGCTTTTTAGTACTGCACTGCTGTGCCACAGCTGAAAAGCAAGATAGTGGTGCCAGCTTCCATCTAGAGATGACCAGATGTTTCCTGACCACAAAGAGGCAATTGAAATGAGTGTCCTGTTCCTTAAGAGCCCATACCACTTCCTAGCATATGGTCAGGAAGGACATCTGCAATCACAGATTATTAGACTACTCAGCTTCACATTCACAGGCCTTGGCCTTCATAGGGAACTTCAGCCACCCCAAAATCTTTTAGAGGGACAACAGAGGAGGGCAAATTCAATTCAGAGAGGTTTCTGAAATACATTGATAATATCATTCTCCTCCAAGTGAGAGAAGAAATAAGAAAGTGACTCTGTTGGAGTAACCAATGAGGGTCTCACCAGTGAGGGTCTTTTGAGAATGTGAGGGTCAAAAGCACTCCTGGCTGAAGTAATTACAAGATGGTGGAGTTCAGGGCATCTCATGAAATTCAACAAGTGCAAAGCCTGCTCTTTCTCAGCCTACAGATGAAGAGTAACAACCCCATGCACCAGTATATGCTGGGGACCACCCAGCTGGTAAGCAGATTGACAGAACAGAGGTGCCCAGTGCCAAGAGCAGAGACAGTGGGCACAAACTGAAACACAGGAGGTTTCTTCTGGACATCAGGAAACACTTTTTCACTGTGAGGTGGCTGAGCACTGGCACAGGTTGCCCAGAGAAATTGTGCATTATCCCACCTAGGTAATATTTGAAAGACACCAAGGCATGGTCCTGGATGGTCCTGCTTGAGCAGGAGGTTGGTCAAGATGCCTTCCAGAGGTCCCTTCCAACCTCAGCCATTCTGTGATTCCCATCTGAAGGACATTGCCCGGTAAAGATGTCTACACAAAATCATCAACATACACTGAATCTGAGCATAAGGCTGATGTCATCCTGGGACTCTTTCCTGACATTGGTGTATTTAGCTGAAACAAACCCATGAATGACATTGCTCAGAACAGCATTGTCCTTGAGATGAAGTGGGTATCTAACATTAATGCTCCTAGGTGTGCCCCTCCCTTTCCTTGAAACTCTCCGGAGAGCTGAGTGGTGAGATGTGTCTGCGACTGCCCTATGGGGCCACTGCCGTCACTGAAGTATACACAGTTTGGAAGCTCTGGCTTCATATCTCATGCTCTAGGTGTGACCTTTGCCATCTGCTGCTGGCTTCAATATCAGCATGAAGGAATTTTATAGCCACTGTGCTGGATTTACTGGAACATTTTTAGTTACAGTTGAGAGACCTTATTATGCCTCAGTGAACAATACAGTTCCCCAGCAAGCTGGTATATGCACTTCCTTATGTATGGGCCAGAAGACAGATAGAAATGTCAGCTGTGAATCGGCTATTATAACCAGAGATCTTTCTTCACTTTCTAAACAGTAGAAATTACTATATAACCTGCATCTGCAAGAGCTGTGCACAACAGTGCAGAGACTTGTCATTATTCACAATTCTAACATTGTGTTGAGAAATCCAGCTGAATACTATTCTTGTCTTCCTTTCTTCTTCAGTTATAGTAGGAATGTTATTCTCCAAATCATGAGGTCGGGTCTAGCATTACTATCACATTTGCATTTTTTCCTCATATCTGCAGGATTTTACTACACCCCAAGCCAGGATCTCAGCTGATATAAACACCAAACTAGTTTGATCGCTTCCCATAAAGAAAAAAATAGAATTCTGGTTCAAATAAAATAGTTGGGAATTTGGAGTCCAAGGTTTTATTCCAAATGTCTTTGCCTGTAACTGAAGTTATACAATCAAAATAATTCTGTCAAGGACAGTCAAAATGCATCATAACATTGTAAGTCTGCCTTACTGTGTTGCATTGGTAAAAAATGTTTTTAGTGTTAAAATGATGGTTCAGAACACTGCAGAATGGACATCATTGCCAATAAAATCATACAAACCAGTGGTTCTCAAAATGAAAGGTCTTTCATGATGGGAATTTTTTTTTTTCTTCCCACTGAACTTAGTATCAAACCAGAATGTGATTCAGTTGCATGAACATTGTCATTACATCCTAAGGCAGCTTGAGACTACCCAAAGAGATTGTGGACTCACTATCCCTGGAGGTGCTCAGGGCCAGGCTGGATAGGACTCTGAGTAATATGGTCTAGTGGAAGGGGTCCCTGTCTGAGGCAAGGGGGTTGGAATTTGATGATTTTTAAGGTCAATTTCAATGCAAACCATTCTACAGTTCTGTGATTGAGGTCTTAGGGAATTGGAAGGGCTTATTAGGCATGGTGGCAGAGGCCAGACAAGGGCTGCACTTTGCAGAAACTAGGAATCATATGCCAAGCCAGGCTAGCCTGGGATGAGTGAAGGCTGCCAACTCAAACAGAGCTTTTGTTATGGTTTAACCCCAGCCAGCAGCTCAGCCCCACCAGCCACTCGCTCCATCCCTCAAAGTGGGAGAGGGGAGAGAATCAGAAGAGAAAAAGTGAGAAAACTCCTGGGTTGAGACAAAGACAGTTTAATGGGTAAAGGAAAAGTCGTGCACACAAGCAAAACAAAACAAGAAATTCGTTCACCACTTCCCATGGGCAGGCATGTGTTCAGCCATCTCCAGGAAAGCTGGGCTCCATCATGTGTGATGGTGACTTGGTGACAATCACTAGAACTCCAAACATCTCTGCCTTCCTCCATTTCCCCCCAGCTCTACATGTTGAGTATGACAACCATCACATGGTGTGGGATATTCCCTGGGTCCTTTGGGATCATCTGTCCCGGCTGTGTCTCTTCCCCACTCCTTGTGCACCCCCAGCCTGCTCACTGGCACAGTGGGGTTAGAAGCAGAAAAGGCTTCTGTGCAAGGGCTGCTCAACTCTAACTAAAATATCCCTGTATTATCAACATTGTTTCCAGCACAAATTCTAAACATACCCTATATTAATTCCTATGAAGAAAATGAACTCTAACCCAGGCAAAACCAGCACACATGGAAGTAGAGATGAATCCTAAGCAACAGCTCTGAGTCTTTAAAAGAGTTATGGGTGAAGATGTGTCCCTGCATAAATGTTCTTGGACTGCACCAGTATTAATCATACTTGACAAATGGATTTCAAATTATGATGTTTCAGCAGAAAACATGGTTTTAGGGAGCTACAAGTGCTCCTAAATTGAAATGAAAGTGTATAACCCAATTTTCATCATCTGAAATTTACCTCTCACTTAAAGAATTGTTTCCTTTCTAGCAATGGTCAATGTGGATGAATAGGAACTTCCAAAGGGAATAGATTACATGAAAGGTTTTTGAGAAGGCATATACATAAACAGTTTAGTTTAGAGCAGATCCACTCTTTTAGAAAAATAAATTCATTTAACATGAGTCCCCCTCAGAACAGCTTAAGTGACATTTCTCTGTCATCCCAGAGTAGTTTTTTTAATAGGAACTAGCAAATAGGATGTTATTTTCTGTCTCTGTCAAAACTCGCTCCTGCCCACTAAGTCCTGGCTCAGTAAGCTCAGAGACACATTTGGCTTAAGAAATGGAAGAAACAAAATCACAAAGTAAAAGAGATAAATCTCTGCAAATGCTGCTAACAGCTGAATTGACTAGGAGAAGTTAAATAACAGGAAGCTATTATAAATCTTCCCCTGCTTCAGCTACTCTAATCATCTGTACACATTAAGATGGCATTTAATAAATGGTGCTCCAGGAAAAGTAAAAAATGTACTTGCTGGCAAATACTCTGCCAACAGCAGAGTGAAGCCAAGATTACAGTGGTCTTTTAACACAGCTTAAAAAAAAAATCAATAGCTTTTTATTTTTATTAAATTACTATCAGTGCAGAGAATGACTGAAGTATGTTTTCCATTTGCTCCATAGAATCCTATCTGCAAGGAGCTTGCAAATAATTGGATACAAAATCCTTCTGATGGAGAGGCTCAAATATCTTTATTGTTAGAGGGGATGCTTAATGTACTGCCTTCCAGTGGCCTTTCAACACAGAAGGAAAGAGATCTGAGGACTCAATAATTGATTGCTGCTTCAAAAATTAATAAAAAGCACCACATATAGGCAGCAGTTGTAACTATGAATGAACTGTGCTCTCAGTGGCTTTGTTCTCCTAGAAAACCCATCAGAATTTCTATTATTAAGCAAAGTGCGTACAGGCTCAACAGGGGAAGTGGAGAGGGGAGGAGAGTTGTCACATTAATGAATATAAAACATGTTTTATTCTAAATGCTACTCTCTTGAAATTTGAATAATCAGACATCATTAAACATACCCTGAAAGAGGTTAGATCAACAAAATGCACATTTCCACTTTTAACAAATATTTCCACTTGTTCTTGACTATACACTCTTTTTCTGGTTCTTTCCACATTTTTATGCCAAGCAAGACTCAGAGGGTAAGACAGGCTGAAGGACTGCTGAATTTCCTGCAAAATACTCCTACAAAAGTATCCTACAAGTGCACCTGCCTACCTGTGGTGAGGTAAACTATTTTCCAAACACAGACCATTCCAGTGATTTTCAACCTGCCCAGGAACTGTAGCCCTACATATTTCCTGGAAGAGGCATCACTATCTGTGCTCTGAATTTACACATTCCTCTGCAATTTTTCACACACCTCCAGGGATTCACAGATCCTGGGTAAAAAAAATCACTGCTTTTCACACAGCTCATAGTAAATGAGTTTCCACATTAGGCACATTAGGGGTCACTGAAACAGGAAGACTCCATTCACTATGAATACCAACTACCCAGACTTTACAACAGGTATCAGCAGCACTACTCAGCCTCTTTGATTCATCTCACACTAAACACACAGGCCAACAACAGTAATGTATGCAAGGCAATGCAAGGCAGCTGGGATGGGTCCCTCCTCAGACTCGGGCTATTCACAGTGAGTACGATGAAATGGAGTGCACGCTGAACATGGAATTAAAGGGACCTTTATTCACCTCAAGCTTCCTGAGTAAGAGGGAGCTTGGAGGAAAGCTGTGCAAAAACAACCAGGCAAAAGGCAATTATGGAAAAACAATAATCTCTGGACAGTTTTTTCCCTGACCAAAATGCTGACCTGAATATAAAGCTCATTTCTTTTTCATAGAGAAAGCATCTCAAAAACTCATTTCAGGTCTCAGAAAAGTAGTATTAGGCAGAGGCAAAAGACAGGTGAGACAAAATGTAGTCAGAAGTAAAGAAAATATAATTTTCAATCACATTTGGAAAACAATAGAACTGTGTTTTTAATACTCTATAGGTGTACCCAAAGTACTCCTGTTCATTCACACTGCCATACAATTATGTCTGGAAAAATCAACTGTGATTTAGAAAGCTATGAAAAAATTTAATGACCTGAAAGAAATTGTTACATACTGAGAGGTTTTAAAAGCCTGCACTGAATCCATCAGATACACTTTCACTGAAAACTGTCTTGTTTTGTTTGTGTTATAGTACCACAGTGTCAATAAGGAAATTGTAATATTTGTATAAAAATGGCTAGTCAGAATTGTCCCAAAGTCTCTAAAATTTCCAGGATTAAGCAATGTTGTGGGAAATAATTTATATATTGCTTTCTCTGTGATTGTAACTTCTTTAAATATCTCAAAATACTCCTTTAAGATTTTTACATTCCCACACTGATCTTCACCTTCCCATAGAAAACATTGTAGAATTATAGAAACATCAAGGTTGGGAAAGATCTCTAAAATCCCTGAGTCTAACCATTAATCCAGCACCACCATGTTCATCTCTGAACCATATCTACCACATCTATGTGCTTTTTGATCACTTCCAAGGATGGTGTTTCCACCACTTCCCTGCGCTAACTATTCAAATGCCTGATCACACTTTCAGTAAAGAAACTCTTCCTAATATCCAGTGTAAACCTCCCTGGTACTACTTGAGTCCATTTTCTTTCATCTTGACATCACATCATTCAGCATATTTAAACACCAAAGTATTGAAATATCACAAGTTAGAGAGTACACAGTACAACTAAAAAGCGATTTCTAGGGGGGAAAAAAAAAGCAATCACTAGTCACATAGTATTTTATTTAATCTCAATAAGAAATGCTAACACAAGGAGATGTCATAATCTAATCTCCAGTAGGATTTAATCTTGTAACATAAAGTTTTACTATGCAGTCAAACAGAAAACAACAAACAAACAACAGAACCTGTCTTACAGCTTGGCTATAGATGGAAAATCATCTAAATCCCTTCCAAGGGTATATTTTAAACTGTATAGCATGAACTCAAAGAACTCACTACTTATATTAAAAGATAAATGAACTGAGGGAGCAGAAGCATGACGCATGATGAAGAATGCAAAGACAAACTGGCATTTCATAAACACACAGGTTGCATGTCAGGGCTTTGCTTTCATTTCCTTGTAGTTTCTATGGACACAGTACACCTCAGAGGTGGCTTGGCACTGCATGTACTTGTGAGGAGACCTAAGGCAGAGAAGAAGATCATTGAAGAAGATGGCAAATTGAGAGCAGCCCTTCACAGCAGCCCTTGGAACTACAGGTACAGGAACCTGCCACTGAGTGACACATTCCAGCACTATCCTCAGCCCCAACACTGCCTGATCCTCGTGGCCCTGGCCTTATGTTCCAATCCCCAACCCCACCTCAGCATGACCACTTCCCTGCTGATTGCAGAGCCCTAGCAGATGCTGACATGGGGATGGATGCCATGTGTGGAGTGGGGAATTAGAAGAGCTTGTTACAGCTGAAACCAAGAGGCTGTGCTGAAATCTCCAATTCTAGTCTGTTTTCCAGTGTAATTAAATGAATTAGTGTTTAAAATCCTCTGCCCTGGATTGCTGAAAACAATACAATCTGTTTTGTAGCACAGTCTTATGTTTATGAAATTCATTCCTCTAGAGGAAAAAATAAACAAAGCCATGCTAAGGAAATAGTAGTTAGAAGTGATATTTTCTCACAGAACATAAAGGAAGGCACCTTCTTAGAGATATCCAGCTCACAACATGGTAGCTAGATGACATCAAAGCACACAGAATTTGAGGTTTGCTGAAATGGCCTGCCACAGGTAGTCAGCTGAGCAGGAAGGACTCACTAGAGAGACCACTCTCTGCGATGCTGTTGCAGACTGTAGTGGGTTGACCCTGGCTGGGTGCCCTGCACTCATGAAAGCTGTTCTATCACTCGCTTCCACAGGTGGACAGGGGAGAGAAAATATAGTGAAAGGTTCAAGTGTTGAGAGAAGGACTGGGAGAGACCACTCACCAATGATTGTCATGTGCAAAACAGATGCAGCTTGGGAATATTAATTGAATTTATTACTAACAAAATTAGAGCAGGATAACAAGAATTAAAATAATCTTAAAAACACCTTTCCCCAGTTGTTTCCCTTTTCCCAGGCTCTACCTCCTCCTCCTGCAGGGAGATGGGGAATGGGGTTACAGTCAGTTCATCACATGTTGTTTCTGCTGCTGCTCGGAGGGATGAGTCCTTCCCCTGCTTCAGTGTGTGGTGCCTCCCACAGGAGACAGTCCTCCACGAACTTCTCTAACGTGAGTTCATCCCACTGGCAACAGTTCTCCACGAATTGCTGCAATGTGGATCACTCTTCCATGGTGTGCAGTATTTCAGACACAGGCTGCTCCAATATGGGTCCCTCACAGAGTCACAAGTCCTACCAGAAAACCTGCTCCAGCCCTGATTTTCCAAGGGTTCACAGCCTCCTTTCAGGCATCCGCCTGCTCTGACATGGATCTCCTCCACAGGCTGCATTCTCTTCACCACTGTGCATTTCACCTTCAGGGGTGTTTAAGCCTCTTGGGTCTCACCTGTCTGCTGGGCTGGGCTGAGAGCACACACAGAGCCCATTGCATTGTGTCACTTAACAGAAGATAAGGTGAACCTGCAGTAACTCACACCTGTGCCTGTACACTGCAAAATCCAGGCAATAATTCACCAGAATATGTTGCCTGGAGAGAGACATCCTGAAGAATCAGCAGGGTGCATATCAGTGAGATGTAACCTATACCTGCTTGGACAAAGATGATCACAATGAGTGACCAAGCACTGGAACAGACTGTGCAGGCAAGCTGTGAAGCCTCCATCCTCAGAGAGTTTCAGCAGCTGGGTGGAGGAGGCCCCAAGAACACTGCTCTGATCTCCAACATCACTCTGCTTTGAGCAGTGGATTGTACCACATGGGCTCCAGATATCCCTTTCCTCCTCAATTATTTTCTGATTGAGCATAGAAATGGGCTGGTGAAGTTGTAGGCTACATGTACACCAGTAAGCAACACAGTTATAAGGAATACTTCTGGGAACCTGAACTAAATCATCTCAATTATAAGAACAGGCCCTGACATCACTTTGGGCTGCTCCAGCTAACAGTCTGCCAAACCATCCATGGGCACAGCTGAGGAGACACACAAACCTTCACACACTGTCAATGAACAGTTTGTGTGTAGCTACCTTTTGTTGGCAGCTGAAAGGCTTCAACAGTATGGAGAGAAATTTTTGCATGCCTGTGGGTACCAGTGCTGGAGAAGGGACACAGACACATTTGTTCACTAGTTTAGAGTAGATCCAATGGAGGAATGACACATGTATTTCTAGGAGTCCTTCCCAAGACTTTGAAGTGCCACAGGCTTTGCAATAAACAATTTTTTTAGCTTATTGCAGGACATTGCAGTCCATAGATCCATTACCTCTTTTTTTCTTTGAGCAAATACCCTTTTCTTCTCTGAGAAGCTCAGAAAGGTTGGCACACATCACACTGCAGACAGGTCTAGCACCATGCTGACACCACAGACTCAACTGCTATTCTAGAGGGGCACAAGTTTTCCTTAAGTCCTGTAGTGTATCTTCCAATCCATTGAGGATCCAGCTGGATCCCAAGCTTGGTTCTAAAAGAAAGATGGGTTTTAAAGACACAACAGAATGGGAAGCATGTTGCATAAACCAAAAGGAAATAAGGGTAACTAAAGTGAAGTACAGCCACTTGAAAGGGCAAACTCTATGAAGCAAGAATTGTTCAGATGGGTTTTGTTTGGCCCCTTATGGCTATATGGTTCTGAAGAGCAAACAATATAGCTCAGTTCTTTGCCAACAAAAAGCTGTAGTGTGGCATCAGAATAGAGCAATAAGTTTATTGGATCTTCTTGTTCTAGACAGAAAAATGTTTAACTAGCTGCTCCACTAACCTAAGGAAGTTCTCCTGTGCTGTCTTGCAAAAAAGACTTTTTAAATTAAGAAGTACCTTTACTGAAGTGCAAAAAACCACAGCTTTCTGCCCCAAGGAGAGATGAGCTATTCCAGTTTCCTTGAGCAGGAAACAGCTGCCATTCTGGCTGAGAAGCAGCTGTATTCATGGCATTATTTTGCAGATAGGCATTGTCAATAACTGATCTGCTTGCAAGCAAATGATTGCAAAATGTGTTTGGCTCAGATGGAAACAAACAAATCCACATTCTCAATAAAACAGGCAGTTAAAAATTCTGTTCAACTCTGACATGTTCTGTTAAATCCTAAGAGCAAATGTTGTGGTTCTAAGCACTTCTTAAGAAAATTAAGGAAAGAATGGACTAGATACACAAAGTGGCTGCCTTAATTCCTTAGCTCTGTCCCAAACTTCCTCTAAAATGCCTCAGCTCTGATTCACCACTTCAACAAGGAACTTTCTTTTAATTTATCTCTGCAGGAATGGTTTTGGTTTTATTTCACAGGGCAGTGCTCAGAACACCATGCTTGTTATTGACAGGGCAGAGGACTGGTCTTAGTGCCCCTTTTTAATAAAATTCCACATTGCATAAATAATTAGAGGTCCAGTGCAGCAGTAGTTAACACCTTTCAGGTGAGTAATCCATTAAGGGAAAGAGAAACCCTTCAAGCTCTGCTTTTTGAACCAAAGCTTGTTTTGTTTACCCACTAAGGGGCACCAACTGTTCTATCAGGAGAAGCAAGAGACAAGTGCCCCTTTCTTTCACATGAGTGATTTGAATGGATCACCCAGTTCTGCAGAAACTTTGTTATAACATAACTGGAAAAAGGCATTCTTGTAGTTGTGTAACATTTTGCATGAAATAAGAGAAGAATTTACCTACTACTAGGGCAGCAATACCTACTACTATGGTATTGCTGAAGTGGTTCTTTTGCCTCATTTTTATATTTTCAGGTTCTACTACAGGATTATTGAGTCCATGGTTTGGTTAAGTATTTCAACCAGGGGTAATTGGCTTTTGAAATTTCTGTGAGGGTCTTCACTCTTCCAGTCAGCTGTTAAAGAAAATATCTTTCTTTTCAGTCATGCCTTAGGTAACCTGTGGATGAACTTTACAGTTCAGATCACTTAATATTTTTTTCTCTTCTCATACAGCCTCAGGTTTATCCATCTGCATTACAAAACCCACAAAGACGTTTTTGGTTTCCTAGTCCTTAAAAGCTATTACTGCATATCACATAAAAGTAATGCACCATTTAGCATTACCAAAGTCTATAGACAAAAGGAACCTTTCTAATTGCATTTTTAAATTAACAGCTTTCACAGGAAAAAAGTTGATGAGAAGCATGAGATGTAATATAATAACATGACTGCAATACACCACACTGCAATTCAAGAAATTCCCCAACTCAGCTAATATTACCCAGTAATTAAAAATATCAATCACTTCTGCATTCCTTTGTCATGCAGGAGCAGGTTGAAACTTTAGATACCTATATTCCTAGAGGTATAAACAACAATATCCATGGTAATTTTGCCTTATTTGAGTTTCCATGGAAACAGTGTTTATGGTATTGTGGTGTTATCAGGGAAAAAAATGAGTTATAAATAATAAAAAGGCTAATGTTGTTTCCCTTGGTCTTGCTGAACAGCTTCAGGCAGTGAGACAGATGAATTGGACAGAAATGGAAGACAGCAGCTGTAACACCAATGCTTGTTATCGACTGTGCTTCATTATGGGAAAGCCCATATAACTGCCTGTCATGGTTTAACCCCAGCTGGCACCTGAACACCACACAGCCACTTGCTCACTCTCCTTCAGTGGGATTTAGGATGAGACAATTGGAAGGGTAAAAGTGAGAAAAAGCCATGGGTGGAGATATGAACAATTTACTAATTGAAATATAATCAAATAGTAATAGTATTATGAATAACAGTAATAATAGAAATTTTAATGAAAAGGAAAAGAAAAAGGAGAGACATGTGATGCTAGTGGAAACAATTGCTCAGCAGTTCCAAGCAGCAGCCTCCCTGCCAGCCATCCTCCTGTGGTGTGGGATATCGCCCTGGTCGGTTGGGGTCAGCCATCCCGGCTGTGTTCCCTTCTAAAATCTTACATACACCTACCCTGGTTTCTGGTGGGGTGAGGTGGGGAGCAGAAAAGGCCTTGACTCTGTGCAAGTGCTGCTTAACAACAAAAACTTCCCTGTATTACCAACACATCTTCCAGCACAAATCCCCACATCCAGTCATTTCTTGAACACTTCCAGGGATGGTGACACCATCATTTCCCTCGGAAGCCCATTCCAACACTTAACCACCCTTTCAGTGAAGAAATGAACTCTATCCCATTCAAAACAAGTACCCTGCCAGAGCTTCATAATGTCATAATGCCAAATTACGTTTTATTAATTATGATAATCAGTAAAGATCAGGCTTTCTTAGAAAAAGTTGGCTATGCTATTTTCACTGTAGTAATTTGCAGAATTCAAACTTGTTTTTTCAAAATGATTCAACCTTATTCACATTGACATTTACATTTTGCTCATCTAGTCTACATATTTCAGTGAGAAACAGGTTTTCATTTGTTTATACCTCTACTCCAGATTTCAGCATTACAGAATATCACTCTTACAACTACTTTTTTTATTTGTTGCTGATTTGCAAAACTCAAAAAAAAGAAAATATATATATATATATATTTATCATCCCAAAGCTAGCCAACTCTCCCTTGTAACATAAATGGGTCACTCTGTAGAGGCAGTGGTGTTTTTTATCCATTTCTGTCATGCTATTCAGTAAAAATAAGTGGGCCTAAGCCATTGCACACTCAAATGTTGGTACCTAATCGACCCAGCTGTCAGAACACCATGACACTCTGTCAATGCTTTCTGTGCTCTGTAATTTTGAGAAGTGGTGCAGTTGAAATTGGTCCTGTGAGATGTTTGGTATCATCAAACCTGCTGAAATCATGGGCAATTGAAAACAGTCCACAATTCACAGGAGGCCTTCAGGACTACGTTCCCATGAAGGACTTAATGTCTTAAAAGAAGAGGTAGGTAGACATGTCATAAATAAGATGAGGTATTTGCCACCTAGCTTTCACTTAATGCAGAGAGAATGTGTGACAAAAATTTTCAGCATTGTAGGAACCATGCAGACAAAACAGGTGAAAAGAAAGAACTATACTCCTTCTTCTCCATTGCTTTAATAATTTATGTATTTGTAACTCCTATCATCAGCACTTCTACTTGCATTGTAAGGCCTAGGAAAAAAGTCCTTTTGTATTTTAGAAAAGAGATTTTAAGACTGGTCTCACATTTCTGACACAGGTTTCTTGATGACTGCTCTTAATTGCTTGTATGAACAAGGTCCCTCCTGAGATCTGGCAAAGTTAACCCCCTGGGTAAAAATGTTTCAGTATTGTTTCGACTCAAGAGACAAGAGTAACATCATCTGCTTTTTAGAATATTCACCTGTGCAATTACACTGAATGCAATTAATGAAATCCCTATGTCCACATGAACAGTCAGGTTCTCTAAGTTTGGATTCCATTTTGAACTTTGCAATTCAGTCTCATCACTAATTATTTTCTATAGCAACACTCCCTATGAAATTAATGTCCTAGTTTGGTGTACCGTGTCTTGTACTAACCAGGAGCAAAGTCTTCAGAGAAACTTCATAATGAACACTAATAGAATTCATTCACAAAGGGAATCCCTGCCTAAGCCTACACTTACAACTGTTGATTCACACTCATGAGCTTCTTTTATTAAAAAATCTTGTTTTAAAACTCAGTGCCTCGTGGATGGTACTATTTTTGTGTCTCCTATATTTACTTTCAAACTCTCAATCTAAATGATGTTTTGCCTAAGGACTCCACCAGTAAATTGTGGATTGTGTAAGAAAATTGATTTTTTTGTATATCTTAAAAAGGTAGAGACAGACTTGAGACAGGCATAAAGATGTCTCTGCACAGTCTGTAGCTGATGACATGCAATAGACACCAGTGATTAAAGCTACTTTCAGGGAAATTTAAAAAAAAAAAAAGACTGAAGGAAACTCTCACTCATCCTGGTGGCAATCACTTTTCATGAGAAAGATGGTAAAAGAGACATTACACTTCAGGATGTGCAAATGCAAGAGGACAAGAACATCAGCACAAAAGCAACAGCAGTAAAGCGCTGCCACAGCAGCTTCAGCATGCCCAGGTGACAGTGAAAGGCAGCCAGCAGTGTCACAGGGTGAGGGCTGCAGGGTTGCTAAGGGAAGCCCCATGGCATCTCAAAGGTTCAAGCACTTGAGGAGCTCAGATGGGGACCTGACAGTGGCATTTCTGTTGGCTGTGAGCATGCTTTGTTTGTGTCACTCCTTGATGTGACTGCTACCTGACCTGTGAACGCCTTACTGGATTTTCCTGTGGCTGACTGAAATTCCATAGCAAGAGTTTACAGGCAGCACCGATGCAAGCAAGATCCATACCAAGGTACAGTAATTGATTTGGCTTGCCGTGGCACACAGAGGCTTAGCAGGATCAGTTTGTACTGAACGAGACTACAGGTAGAGATGGCCCTGCTCATTGCAGCGAAGTTGGACTAGATCACCTTTCAAGGTCCCTTTCAACTCAAACTATTCTATGATTCTGTGGGAAGATATGCCCAGCATAGACAAAAAGGCATTTATTTAGTTCCACAACTAATTGATTAAAGATCAGCTTTAGCACTGCAAGATTTTAATACATATAGTCTTCCTTTCCCATATGTACAAATAAAATACAGTGTTCCTAAACTGCATTTGCAAATATTGGCATGTACATGCACAACTTCCTGCATTAATCAATGTCACGTTTCCTCAGAGTTAGGCTTGAACCTTTTGTTTGAAATGTTGATGCAGTGAAGGCGAGAAAAATCTATGGACTGCCTCGTAATAATGTACCTGACTACAATCACAAGTTTTGTTAACAGGTCACTGAAATCAATGGATTGTTGCAGTTCGTTTTTAGCCTTTAGCAAAACCCCAGCTATAGCTGAGTGAGAGGTTTCTGCCTTTGCAATCTGGTGATTCCATTTCGCTGGTCACAGCAAATTAAAAACATTTTTATGAATTTTATTTAAAGGATAAAATCAATAATGATTCAGACTCTTGGCCTCTTCAGTGAATTGTCAGGATTATTTTGAAGATTATTACATTGGCAGGAGTACTTAGCAAATCTATCAAAAATGTGCACAAAGCTTTCTCACCACAATTTATTTTTTTAAACAGATGCCAGATTTGCACTCTTTTAGCCATATCCAGATGTCTAAATTTGGAAACAAAAGCTCTGCGTATCCTGCAAAAGGAAAGGGGAGACAATAAGTGCTTTTTCCTCTTTTTCTTTTAAAAGACAAGGCAGCCTGCTACCAGCAATACCTATACATCGATTTAGGAGTTGAAAAGACCACCAGAAGAGACTGGTTTCACCAACAAAGTACATGTAATTCTGCTATCCAGAACTGTAGGGTTCCAGTACCCCTTTTAGCAACCAGTGAGTCTGGACAAGCATCCTCTATGTGGATCTTGAGGGATCCTTTTTTAAAAGAAATAACTAGCAGATTATAGGCATTTCTCTATGGCCTAGAAGGAGCTCTCCAGTTACTTTTCCATCTCCATCAAGCTAGCATTTTTTTAGACTTACCACCAAACTTGTGATTTAGGGGTCATGGAAGAGATTGGGACACAAGTAATCTATAATGTCATCAGATTAAATGTACAAACATGTCTTTTAGACAGACACTGTGCATCAGTAGCACCTTTTTTTACTTACTAAAGGGAAGAAAAGCCTAAGAAGATAGAGTTAAAATTTCTGAAACTTTCAGTTAGTTGCATTCAAATAAAACAGAAAAATAGTCCTTGTAGAAGGGAAACAAAAGCTATTTATATCTTTAAGATAAATGTATTTTCTTTCAACAATGTGGAAAAGCAGCATAGGTCAATGACAGTTGCAATTATGTAAATTATTTCTATAACATGTAATATTTGGAACTCATTATCTGAGTGAAAGAGTAAAAATTCAACTTCTTTCTCCAACAGTAGAGTTAACATATTCTTATCTAGACTGTCGGTGGTAACTTGAAGCCCTTCAGCTCACAGTTCTTTTGTGGTATTTTGAAGTCTATTACAGTACTGCTAATTGTGTTTGGAAACATTGATTTTAGGAAAGAGATGGAGTATACTACATTAGAAAGCATTTGAGCTTTGCCAAAAATATACTGCATATACAGGAAAGGAAATAAAGATTGACTTGTACTGTTACCCCATGGGGAAAGCATAAACACTCGTTAATTACAGAGGAAGCTAACCACTGAGGTAGCTGGGGATACAAATTCCTATTTCCAAACAAAGAAAACTAAACAGAACCCTACTAGGGAAAGGCCTGTGCAGATCTCTCTGCATTTAATGAGCCATCTCCCCAGGGCAAACAAACACAGTCAGCAGCCCAGAGCCACTTGGAGATGCCAGAATGAGAAAGGCTGACTGAGGGGAAAAGTGTAACCTTGTCTTCTCCTGGCGCGTGTTGGAACACCACAGTGGGGCCACACTGCCACATCCCGGCTCTGCCAGAAGGCTCATGAGGTGCTGAGGTTCCCTGCAGCCTTTGTGTCTCTTACTGCTCCCTCCAGTATGAGAATAGTCAAATGGAACTTGGATGGGCAAGGAAAGCTCTTCAGTAAGATTTAGCCTGTCATTAAAGGAGGACTAGGCAACTCATTCAGTGTTGCCTACCCATGGTGTACAGTGCAAAGGCCATTGCCCCCATGTCAGCCAGGCTACTCCTTTTGGGCAGCTTGTGCTTCCAGACTTTCTTCATCTATGAAAAGTCCTGGGGCCATTGCAGGCCCCAAGAGCATAGTATTGAGCACCCACTCCAATCAGTTGTTACCATGCTCATGTGATGTCAGAACTTTAGCCTGGCTGCCACCCAGACCAAGCACTCGAGTAGCCTTCACAGGACCAAGGACCCAGCAGAGCTCACACACACATTGTACACAGTAAACCACACCAATGAGACAACCATGTCTTGGAGGACAGTAGGATTTAGACACATGACCACACGTGGCCGTTGGTCCCCGAGGCAGAGAAAGACCCAGGGCCACCATGCTTGCTACCGAAGGGACAGAGACAGTAGGCTGAATTTGAGCTCCACTTCATAGAAAGGATCAATAGCAATATCTTGACCTCCACCCTTGCTCATTACTTTAAGGCTGCTGAAAAACTCCCAAAAGTAGACATAAATTTCTATCCAAGCAGAGCAATAAAAAATAAGATCATTGCTTCCAGTCTTGCCCTCTTCATATGTGGTTCTTTTGCCACAGGATTTTTTCTTGTAGCAGAAAACTCATAAGAATACAAAGCAGCTTGTCTGATAGCTGCTGAAATGCTGTTTTTAGTGACAACCTATACGGCTATGTGAGAGGCAGTAGATGGAAGAGACTCGCTGTGCCTCTTTGATCATAATTGGAATATAAATAACTGTTTGCTCTAGTCAGATACATTCTGCATGGTGGGCATAAATTAAGATCAGAAAAACAGTAGGCTTTGAATGCATGAGGAAGAAATACTCGCCTGGTATTTCTATAACAGTGAAAGAAGGGATTGAAATCAAACTCTGTAACAAATTATTCTGTGTTGTTGTACAAGCTCAGTGAAAATATGGGAAGAGGTAGAGCTCTCAGGCTCAATGCACAGATGTCTTTGTATAGTTATTTGTTTTCTTATTTGTATTATTCACAAAGGATTGTAGTGCATAAGATTAGTGCAGCTAGACAAAGCAAAGCCTTGCTGCATTAGCACATGACTTAGCATGCTATCTGGGCTGAAACTGGAGTCAGTCTGATAAACTGGGTGAGTGAAAACCCATTGCACCAGCTTATAGTGAGGCTGGTATGGTAGAATGGCCAAACACCACAATGCATTAGCTTGGCATAACACCAAGAAAACTAGAACAGTGAAATTAACTTGGTTTACTGTGTATGTTCAGAATAAGCCAGGCTGGGCAGTTGAGTTTAGGCAGGAAGAGATGTATTCCCCAGTTAGCAGTTTTTATTAAAAAAAAAAAATCTGTATGACAATTGATTAAAAAAGGGGTGGGAGGGAGAGGAGTACAGACAGGATAGAGAGCTAAAGAGGATGAAGGAAATAAAGAAAGGTCAAAGACTAAAGAAAAGAGTTTTCAGAGGCTCACACAGATGGTGAGGATGCAAAGGTTTACTCTCACTCCAGCTGATAAATGATACCTTGAAAGGGAAATGTAACAGGAGAGGAAATATTATGAGTCAAAATACAAGGGCACTGTTAATAATTCATTTCATTGGCCTGCATCTTGTTTTCAAAACCGTGAACCCTTGTCTTAACCTTCACTTTGACGGAATAAAGAAAACTGATTCCTTTTATCTGTAAGCTTCGTCTATTAAAAAAGCCAACTCTGAATGAGATGACAACTAAAAAGGTTCCCCATTCTTCTGGGCAGTGAGTTGAACAGAATGAATAGGCAAACTCACAGAGGGCCTTTCATAGAGCAACCATTAGGAAAGCCTAGAAAATTGGGGCACACATTTCACACTCCTCTACAAAGACCAGTTTTGGTCTGGGAACACTGATAGCCATGCTGTCAAGATAAATCCTTTTTGGCAGACAATAGCTAACACAGACCTAAAGAGCTGCACAATGTCTATGAACCCCAGAATTAAGCACTCTCAATATCCATCAGAAACAGAATTCTGAGCTACAGCCACATAAAACTGGACAAATCCCACTCAGAAAATAAAAGGCCACAAATCACCCATCTAGTTTGTTACAACTATCACCAGTATCATACCAGCTCCCCACCATTGCTTATGTGGACATCATTCAGCATGGGTTTATTACCTTTCAAACCACCAAGTGACTGCTTGCCAAGAGCACAGAGATGTTAACGTGGTTCTTAATAACACAATTCTCTATAAATAAGAAATGAGATTTAAGTGAAGGGACTGACACTAAAGAGAAGCTTGTATAGACAGTATCACCTTTCAGTACAGCATGTCTGAAGTATCCAGTAAGATTCTCAGATGAAGTGTTGAGGTTACTGACAAGGTGTTGATAGTAGGGATCTGTTCAGTGTTAGGATAGTGTAGTTAGGATAATGCTTAGGGAGATGGATATAGTGAGTATAAATAAGATTATGTTGATTGCTCTTCTCTGGATTTTAGCCAGATTTTAAAGATTGGAAGTCAATTGTAATAAATATACTAGAAGAGCAAGATCCTCATCAGTAGATTGTTATGTAGAGGAATAGTCAGATAAACGTCAACGAAATGTCAGTATCAAGCTGCTGCTTCGAAGTCAAAATGGTGGTTAAGTGTAAAGTGGAATTTAATTAGTCGTAGGAGGCAGATTAAGAGGAAGGAGGATCCAATGATTACATGAAGGACATGGAATCCTGTGGCAACAAAGAAGGTTGAGCCGTAGACTCCATCTGCAATTGAGAATGGGGCTTCATAGTATTCTATGGCTTGTAGTGTTGTGAAGTAGAATCCTAGTAAGACTGTTATGAGTAGGGAAAAAACAGGAGCTGCACCTGTGTCCCAGCTAGCTGCAGGATGGACCTCGACACAGCTGAGCCAAACAGAAATACTGATGGGGTCTGTGTGATAACATGTTTAGGAAAGGCTAAAAAATTATCTACAACAGGTGCAAGAATAAGGAGTGAGAAGAAATTGGGGAGAAACAACTTTCAAGACACCAAGCTCAGAGGAAAAGGTGTTCCAGAGAATCCCCTGTAGACCATGGAGACGATCACAGTGGAGCAGGTTGTCACCCTGCAACTCATGGAGGTTGACAGCAGAGCAGACATCCACCTGCAGCCCACAGAGGATCCCACACCAGAGCAGGTAAACATGCCCTGAAGGAAGCTGCAGCCTGTGAGAGCCCGCACTCAAGGAGGTGTTCTGGCAAGACCTGAGGTCCATGTGGGAGTCCAAACTTGAGCAGGCTGTTTCTGAAGGCCTGGACTCCATGGAAAGGACCCACACCGGAGCAGTTCATGAAGGACTGGACCCCACAGGAGGGACCCCACATGGAACAGCAGAACAGTGTGAAGAAGAAGGAGTGACAGAGATAAAGGGCTACAAAGTGATCAAAAACCCCCATTCCCCTGAACTGCTAGGAGGGGAAGGAGGTAGAAGAATTGGAACTGAAGCAGTGAAGTTGATCCTGGGAAGAAGTGTGAGGAGGAGTTTACAGTTTTATTTTTTTTTCTCGTTATCCTACTCATTATCCATTTTTAGTTGTCAATAAATTAAACTAGCATTTCCCAAATCTAGTCTGTTTTGTTGTGACAGTAACTGGTAAGTGATTTCCCTGTCTTTATTGAAATTCATGAGCTTTTTCATCTTAATTTGTCCCCTGTCCTGCTGAGGAGAGAAAGTGAGAGTTGCTGGGTGGGCATTTCACAGCCAGTCAAGGGCAAATTCTACCACATGTTCTAATCTAAGAACAGGTAAGAAAAATAGGAATTTTTGAAAAAAATACAAAAATATTTACTACGTCATAACTTACAATTTGGTAGCTGCAGGGAACACTGTGCAACTTGTATTACAACAATGGGGACTTGGTTCTCCTAGTTCTCTTTAGATATGCCAGCAGTCATTCACTCTTTGGGATAACACACAGGGAAATGAGTCTGGGATTAGATTAAGGACCCACCAGAAGTCCCTTCTGTTGCACAAAAATAAAGCTAAAAATATATTTTCTTGATTCTAGAAACGACTTAATGGTAAAACTTCAGAAACTGCAGCTGGGGGCAATTTCCCCTCTCCATTACAGCAATCATGAGAGTGCTACAAAAGCTGGGAGCTTTGCCCAGAGGAAGGACTTTGCTTTCAAGTGAACGTTGTAGGTTCAGGGAATTTGAACTGAGTATAACATTTGATGCATTAATTGTAGCACTTGTCAAATGTAACATTTTTAGTGCATGATGATGTCTTCATTAATCATGATGATAGTATATGTATGAAAGCCAAAACGGAAAGAAAAGCTGAAGAGACCAAATTGCAACTACTTCAAACCCCCCACAGGAGGGAAGAATTGCTGCTTTAGGGCCATGTCCTAATTTTAGATGTGCCTTTTGAGTTCCTGCTACCATTGTCTTTGGCAAAAATATTTCTTAAGCTACATTGTGCACTTCTGCCTTATTCATACTTGGTAGCAATACAGACAGCAATTGAGTTAAAATTAATTTGAGTTTTTAAACAGAAGAGAGGCTGAGTCTTTTCTTCCTCCAGCAGAAATATGATTAAGTTTTTCTATTTCACTTTGTCCTACAAACAGGAGATATCCATAAATTATAGCAGCATAAAGGCTTGGCCTTTTCACATCCTGATAAAGCAGCTGTTTGAAGAATGTTTTTCATTTCTTCAGCCCATTGAAGATATGGTCTGCTTTTCCCAATGGGTCTTTTGACTCTTCAAACTCACTCTTTCGGTTTAGTTGCTTACCTAATATGACATTGATGTTTTCATTTATCTCGTTTGTGGTAAGTGAAAGGTCTTGTCAATAGGGATTTGGCATATCTTAAAGTTTCAGTAAAAATTCTTTTCCTTTTTAATGAAATCATTTCCTAATACTCAGTCTTTTTAGAGTGTCACGTTGAGCTGACAAGAAATTGCTTCTTTTCAAGGTTCCAGAGACTTTTCCCAAGGTAGCTACAACTCAATCAACATAGAAAATGGTCTTACAAAATGGTTTTGTAATTTCAAAGGGCTGGAGGTCTCAGTAGTTCCTTGCTATGATGTGAAGAGGTGACTCAGAACCTATAGCTGGCGTGTGCCAGATTTAATTATAAAAGAACTCACTGCAGGTCAGCAAAATTCTCGTAAAGGTTAGCTTGTTCCAATATGCTTTGTACGAAGTATTGCAACTGAAATACAACATCTTCAAAACGCTGCAGAAGGAAGTTGCCTGCTAGAGTGAGCAGGAACCGTGTTACTTACAGAAAGACAGATACTGTTGTAGAAACAAAGGTGATTAGCCTGTGTGTTCAGCATCATCGTGGGAAAGGTCACCAACTGGTGCCATTTGGCAGTCCCATGAGAGTGAGCACCTGCATGGAAGGTAGTGATGATTTGCTGGAGCAGTGGGGGCCTGTGCATGGTGCTCTCAGGCACAGCTGCAATGATTTGTGACTGTTGAGGGCAAGGTGGGGCAGGGGGAGGGGGTGCCAAGGCATCTCCATCTACACTCAGCAGATGGGCTGCCCCAGGGCAAAGATCAGAGGGGAGCAAAGAGACAGGAAAAGGAGGGCGCTCTCATGAGCACCCCAGATAAAGGGTGGCTTCCTCCTGTACCTCAAACTGTCTTTTCATGTCATGCATTGTGACCTTAAAGACACTGACACTGGTGTCAGTATAGCCAAAATTATTTACTAAAAGATTTATGATCTATTTAAGATTATATTCTCACAGAAAGCATCTGCTTTTCATCCTTCTTCAAAACACATCATAGTACTTTAGTGAATAATAAGGTGTGGAAGCACTCCTGCCTCAATTGCACAGGCAACAAATTGAGGCACAGGAAGACCTAACAACCTTAAACACAGGAATCTCTTTAGGATGTTACCTACTTCATGTGCCAATGCCCTGATGTATGTCCTGTTCTTCCAGCCACACTGGAGCCATTTCCCTGTATACAAGCAGTGGCAGTTTTGGGTCTGCTCTTTTTAAGAATTGAATTCTAGAGCCAGACACTAAAGATACGTAAAGGCTTAGGGGTTGATTAATTTGTATAACTTTATGGCCTGAACAAGATGTTTCACTAGGCATAAGTTACTGCATCAGGCAATTATAGACTTCCTTTACAGAGTATGAACCTAGTGATGATTTTATCACGTTGCACTAGTCCAGGTCTCATTCAGGACTCTTCCTCTGCTAGGGAAAACTCTCAGGGAGAAAAATTTTCAGCTTCTTATGACATAAATTCTCTTTCTCCTGGAAGCAAAAGGAGAAGAAAATTAAAATATCTTGACATTTTTGTAAATACATATTCATTAGCAAAATAAAATAGACTATGGGACTCAAGAGGGGAAATAATTTTGGGTCTGAAAAATCAGATGTGAAAAGTGCAGGAGATAATTCAGCAGTGCCTTTGAATGCTTGGTGTCAAATTTCAGAAGCTGAGAACCCACCACATCCCAAGCAGTGCCAGAAACCATGGGGAAGGCTGATGACACTGCTCCCGTCAGCTCTGAGTTCTCATCATGCAAAGGAAACTTGAGTCCAGAAGCTGCTACTCAAAATGAGAATGTTTGAGACACCTGTTTTTCTGGGGGATGATGAGGAAGCTGGAAAGGGTTGTGAGGGCTGGTTTTTCTTTCTGTTTTTGTTGTTGGTCATGATGGTGGTGATGGTAGCAGTTCTGTTGTCGGGTTTGGGGTTTTTTTTTCGTGGGGGAAAAGATAGAAATTGGTCTGGCACCTATGAGGTAGCACTTAGACATAAGTGATAAACCAAATCACCATTTTCTCTCCCCAGTAATTTTTTTTAGAAATTCATACACTAAAATGAAATCTATGTCAATTTACTGTCTGCATTTTCCATTTAATGAAATTTGGGAATAATAGCAATTGCCTTTCCACTAAAGATAACTGAAATACCTTCATCCACTCTTATGCAACAGCTCACAGAAACAGACCAGATTACTTCTGAGAGATGTTTGTTCATATTCTGAGAAAATTACTTGGTGAGACATTTAGCAAATTGAAATACTTTGTACATGTTGGTATTGAGTCAGTGAGGACAAGAACAATGTTTTACTATATCCCTATATTCCAGGGATGCTTCCCAGAGATGTACACAGGTAGTTCTTACTGAAACTGACAGGGACTGCCTTAATCCAGGGGTAGATGATCTTCCATTTAAGAAATGTGTATCAAGCCTTGTGTGGGAAGAGTCCTAGTCCAGAATTAGACAGTTGCCTAGTTAGTTCTGGATTTGCTTTAATGTTGGGAATGTCTCAAAGAGATACATGTGCTCCTTATGCACATGACCGTGGAATGAGCAGCATCAATATTTGACCAAACCAAACCAAGTCACCAAAAGTTGCATCCCTTTCTTTTGGGTGCAGACCTGGAAATGTTGCGACTTTGAACTTGTATTCCTACTCCTTTCCAGCTATGATGAAAAAGACAAAAGAGAAATTAAGAAAAGAAAGTGAGGCATTTGTCACCATTGGGCACGACTGGCTCCCTGAGCATCCCAGTAGTGTCAGCTCAGTCTGTTCTCAAGCACTGAAATTTTCTCACTCCTCTTCTAACACCTTTTGCAGTCTCTTAAGACTTATGACACAGAGGTAGGATTTAATCAAACAAATCCACACCCTCATTTTCCTTTCACTGAGGGATTATTTCCCAAGTATTTCCCTCTTTCTTGCCACAGGCTTTCCTTCTCCCAAACATGAACATCATGATTACTTGACTTTTCCCTAAGACTGCACAGCTTTCTGAAGTTACCTGGCTTGTATGTTCAGATGATTTTTAGGTATTTTTCCTGACAGTGTGAAGTATCTTTGACAGTGGAGATCATTAAAAAACAGAGACACTTCCAGATCTGCATGGATACTTAACCTTTCCAAAATGTGTCACCTTTCTCCTTTTGTGTAAAGTACTTTAAGCTAACCTGAAAACAGGTGGATAATCAAAACCTAACAGTATTATTTTTTTGGCCCTGTAAACTGCTGCTTTGTGAACTACCTGTAGTCAAGATAGACGTTGTAATTAGGTTTTCCTCTGAGAGAACACAGGAAGCCAAGAAAAGTTAAAAGGAAGAGGTGAAGCCCTGCATAGCGGGTGGATTCAGACCATCTGGTTAGCAGGAGTCACTACTGCAAGCAGACAAATAGAGTCTTTTGAATGCTGATATGGCAAAAGTGCTTACAAGCTGCAAGGCATCACTTCCTACTTTTGAAGAATCATGGGATTTTTATGATCCACTATATGAAGGCACAGCATAAGGAATGGCCACTAGAGAAATCAGAGGGAAAATAAAAGAACTGAAATATCCCTTCAGAAATCACACTAGCAATATAAATATCAGAAGTGATGTTTGTTCCACATGATTCCTCCAAACAATGTATGTTTATCATAAGGATTCTCAACGTAATGTTCCTATTTTATTTCTTTGTATCTAAAGTGATTTAGTAAGCATTTCTGTGCTTTCGGTAAAGCTGTTCATTACACTAGCCATAAACATTTGAATGTGATATGCTCTGTGATGTTTCACTTTCTTCAGTACTTCATAACATCTATGTCTGATTCTGTCTAATTTTTCTGGGACACCAGAAAAATTTGTTTAAAAATCCTGTTTCTATGAAACAGGGTAGAGTTATTTGTAAAGAAATACACAAACAGCTGCCGGAAATGTGTTTCAATAAACTGGTTGCACAACACCCAGATACTACCTTTGGAAGCAGAGTGATGGGTAGTGGAGAAGTTGGGACTGCCCAACTATGGTAAGGTGTCTTCTTAAAGCCTTTCAAAACATAGCAGGAATATAAACCTTAGCATGACAGCAGAAAGGTACAGTACATTAGTGAGGAATTTAAAAGAGAGAGGTGACTCATCTTGATGCCTTTGGAATAATACTAAGTGTAATCTGTCTTCCAAACCTGAATACAATAGTCAGCTTATAAAACCTGGAGGCCTGTTGTGAAGGTGTGATCTGTGGGCCATCAGATACAGTTTTCAACAGATGATGCCAAATAAAATGTTATTTCCTAAAGGAATGAGAAATAATGCCATCTTTTGCAATCTAATAGTAATAAGCTGGAAAAATACTAATGAAGCCGAGACATGGTGTCCTTCATGTTCTAGAACAAATCTCATGTACTATTCAGGATGAAAAACCTATTTCTTGTTCCTTGTCTTCTTTATTAAATATATTCACATCTTGTCTCAGACCTTCCTCCCAAAGGCCTGGCACTACAACTCTTAATCATGAGTATAGGGTAGCAAGGTTTCTAGAGTAATACAATGCAAGCAGCCCTTTTTCAGCGGGATGACTCATAAGTAACAAATACATTTCAGGCAAAGTGTTACAATCAAATAGCAGTTCTCACTGGAAGTGGGAGAGATCAAGCAAACAGAATAAAACCACTTGTTATACGTGAATATGTTCATATTCCAACAGCATCCTTATTTTACATTACTGAAAGAGCAACGGGCTTAGTAGGTCACAAAGTGCAACACTTCCTTTATTTGTGACTGTGCATCAGGAAAAAACTAATGCTACATTTCTTCTAATCTTAGAGTGGCCAGATAGCTCTCTGATCAGTGTAAAACAAAGTGCTTTGTCACAATGTCAAGAGTCTAAGTGTTAATGCTGCCACAAGCACTAGCATCTTTCTCAGACTTTGTTTATAGCAGCAGGAAATTCAGCGCAAGGGAGCGTTGAACACAAAAAATATATGGAGATAATTTACCTTAGTACAAAGAAGGAGAGAAAAGCAAGCAGCAGGCATGGCTGTGAAGAGCACTTCCCTCTGGCAGTTTCAGAACTTGTCCCTGCTGTAAGACACTGCAGATCCAAAACACCTGGGAGGTAACCAGCCTTCTCTCTCCCTGCTTGCCAGGTCTGCATCCTTGAAACAGTTCCAATGGGGATCTTCTGAGCCAGAAAAACACTCCTTAAGGAGTGTTTCATGAATTTAAAGGACCCAGAGATTAAACAAACACTGTTTAATTAAAATGTTGAAGTAATTTTGATGAGAAATGCTACTAACATAGCATGTACAGTTGTTACAGACTGAGAAGCGATTAACATACTTGTACTAAAAGAAAGGTAATCTTTCAATAATTCCCTGCTTATTACTATAGCTGAGTGCCACTTGTACTGGAATTAAAGAGCACTCACTCTTCCTTGTCAACTGATCTAAATGCTTTAAAATTTATATGGTTGGCATCACTGTTCCAGATATAGGAGTATTTGAACAAGACAAAAGTGACAAACATGATTCTGGAGAAATCTATAACAAAAAGTGAATAAATACAAAAATGAAATTAAGTTTTTCTTAAAACTGACAAGTTTCACCCACTTGTTTTGGTTGCACTTGGGATGTACTCATGGTTCTCATTGTCATCAAAGTCTGTCAGCTACACAGAGGGTGCACACCTGGAGGGAAAAGAGAGCACAGTTGTCATCAGTGCTCACTAAGGGAAGAGATCACACTTTACAAGCACACTATGAAGACAAAGGTCATTCAAACTTCTGAAGTCTTTAATATGAGCTGGGTAGTATGTAAGTCAGATCAGCATTCACTGCAGCTGCCTCTCACCCTCCTGTCATCAATTCACGCCCAACCTCTTAATGCTGAAGGAAGAAAGACAAATGTTTTGGTGCCATCTTCTCCAGTAAGGGCCTTGGAGAAAAGGGTTTGAGCTGTATATATATATATATATATATATATATTAATGCATATAAGAACCAGACCCTGCCCTGGAAGAGAAAACATGGATTCCTCAGTATCCNATAATACCAGTGAATATGTACTGCAAGGGAGTGAGTGTTCAGAAGTCTGTAGCAGTGGGAAGGAGAAAGAAGAGAACAATGAAGGAAGCAGGGTCTGGGAAACCAAAGGAAAGGCATAAGGGTATTAGAAGCCATTTAGCTGTGGCATCTCTGAGCGTTCTTCCAGCCTCTCTGTGTGTGGGCTCCTCCAAACTCCTTCAATTCTTTCTTGACAAGCTCTTCACCTTCAAACACCTCCACCCAACATTATTCAAAACATATCAGACATATCCTCAGTTTCATACTGAAAAAATATCTCCACAATACACTGCAACACAGACCTCAGACTGTATTTGAGTCATTTTGAACTCAATTCCCCTCCCCGGGCACAAAAAGCAAATTATATCTCAGGGGCACTACCTGTGTCCCGAAGGAAACCCAGGGTAGGTAGGATTACAGACAGGTCATTCCACAGGGAAAAACTCCAACCCACATGAATGTAAGGCAGTTTATGCTACATGACATTGGTATTAGGAATAGCTCTCTGCCTCCCTTATTTATCAGAATTAATAGAGCCACTGAGCTCCCCTTCCTGTTCCCAGGGTGCATTGCCTTCTGAAGAGGTCCTGCCCTTCACATGCTGGACCCACAGCAGGTAGGGAAGCTTTCCCCAGTGAAGACATAGAGTTAAAACCGTAGCAATGTAAACCTCCAGCCAAATGACCAGGACGGACTCAGAGGGACTGACTTGGAAAGAGAAGATGGGTAGCTTCCATAATTCCCTTAGCTGTGGTCAATGCTGATCTGGAGGTAATTTCATCCCCTTTGGTAGAACTATTAGAAACAGTCCTCAGTTGGTTCCTAAACTGCCTCCAGCAAGTTGGCATCTCTCTGTGGGAGATGCCCCTCTCCCTGCACCATCTTCTTCCCAGACATTCCCGGTCAAACACCTCTCTAAAAGGGCAAGGAGCACATCTGCATAACTGAATCTCTGACAGTATTAAAATCAAGCAGTAGGATGCAGTTAATGCCTCTGCACATTAGGACATTGTGCCCTGTGAGCATCTGAAGCATTTTCATATCTAGGGGAAGACTAATAAGAGGGTGCAAGGGTGGAGTAAACAAGGTCTGAGAGGAGAAAAAATTTGGAAGAAAAAAAAAAAGAAAAGATAAAAAGATGAAGGAAAAAAAGTTAAACCCACATTGGTGCTTGAAAAGGCCACTTACCTTAAAATTTGCCTTTCAGTTACACCTGCTATGTTGCATTTCCCAAAAAAAGGACTATGCATTATGTCCTTCCTGTTAGCTCATGTGCCTACCAAACATTAGCACAGGAAAACACACCTAAGCCCTGATGCACATGGTGCTTCAAGGCCTTCATCCAGAACTATTCCTTTGATTATAAACAGACAGAATTCCCTGTGACTGTCAAAAGCCTTAGTTTTGGGGGGGCCACATCTTGGGTAAGTTTGTTAGAAAAAAAGTAAAATCTGTGTTAATTTAATTGTTGAGATTTAAACTGCATGTCTAAAAAAACCCACAAGGCAATAAAGAGAGGAAGAAACAGAAGTGCAAATCAAAACCTAAACTGGCCAAGCACGGGGCCAAGTAAAAAAGATGTTGTGCATTATAGTCAACACTTCAAACTGCATGAAATTCCCACTTGTTGGTTTGAAAACCAGTGTATGTATTTTTAATAACATCATCAGTGGCTGACAATAAAACATAAAAGATTGGTTGGTAAATCTTTCTCTGCTCTAGTTGACTAGAGGGAGAATTAAAAGGGATGGAACATGCTTGCTGTCTACTGACTGCATGACCTATAAAATTAAGTCCTCTGTGTACAAATTCTGTAGAGGCACAAGAGACAGTTGCTGAAAGAAGAACTGAAAGAGTATCCATTTATTGTTGGCAGCATGCATTAAATCCCAAGATTTTGAGGAGTCTAGAAAAGAAGTGCTGCCTTGTGCAATTGATGGTATGAAGTTATATTGCTTTACTCTCTATTCAATGTCATGTCAGTCTGGAAACATTAGAGAGGTGTATGTCTGACAAAGGCAAAGCACTCAGGTTGTGATAGTTAATGGAACTGGCTTTGGCACTACTTACCTGCCTTCACTTGTGATTTTCAGTGACTGGCATTGCTAAACTACTCCCCATCAAATTTTGTATTTTCCCACACAAAGTTAGTGGAGACTCATACGTGTGTCAAGGATTTTCCAAACTGCAAAGGCATTTGCATCTCTTTTTGTAAAGAAGATGCAAGTGCCTTCTGAACACATGTTCAGTGTGCTATTCTCATGCTTTTGTGAGCATGCATTTGGCAGAAAGTATTTATCAAAAATATAATTAACATCTGTTCAAACAGAATCAGCATCTTTAAAAAAAAATAATCAGCATACCTACAAAGGAGACATAAGAATGGCCTAATACTGTTCATCTGGTAAAACTTAAACTAACTTGCAAGACTTGGTTTAGATTATCAACTTAAAAGAAGTTTCAGTAACACCTGTTCTGTCTGCATAAGTCACAGAGGAATTGTCATCAGTGTTATGCAGTTAATGGAGTGTTGAAGATCACAATAATTTGTAAAATACACATTGTGAATATATCCTGGGAAACACAGACTATGTACTTCTAAATGCTGGCTCGAGAGGTCTGCCCTATATCCTTGTTTCTCAGCACACACCATGTGCTATAATAGTCACACATTAATAATACTAAAACTACACTAAACTAGGTACCATACTAGACATTTTGGGCATTAGAAATATTCCAGTTTCTAATCTTGTTACAAGCAACTAACTTCTCAGAGGGTAACAGCCACAGAAGTTCCCAAGAAAAGTTAGGATGGACATATAAAGGAGATTCCAGCATCACGGTAACCCAAGACAGTGGCATCCCAATCTTTCCCCAGAAGAAGACCCATTCAAAGCATAATTGTCTAAATGAGAACCAGACTTACATCAAAAGCCTATTTCAAATCTCCAGAATTTAAATGTAAAAATTAAAATGCGTAGAATTCTTGCACAGGTTTTTTTGTTGAGAGACACCACTTGATGAAGCATTTTTTCCCAAAAGTGAGAATAAAAAGGAAACCACAATTCTTCAATAAAACAATGAAAGCACAAACCGATGTGACTTCAGGCCTTCTGCAAATTTTCAACTAGAAACAGTAATAAAAATGATTTATATGTCTACTGTTATTTATGCAAAAGGAAAATGAGGTTTTAATATAATGAATGCTAATGGTAATGCATATAATGAAGAAATCATACTCATGAAGGGGCTGGAATGGCATTGAAAATGTATGAAATCTGCCAGATACTGGGATAGTATAGCTTTACAAGGCAATATTATCTGTCCATTGGCACCAGTTAGCCATAAGGATCACACAACAATAAGAGAATTAACAAGAAATATATCAACCTTTTTTTTATCATTATGTCAGCTGAAATAGTGATTTATCAATTTTTAAGTAATTGCTGCTCTTTTTATTCTATGCTATGTAAATTAAAATTCAAATATTGTTCAAACACTTTTGTCATTATTCTTCTAATAACTTAGCAGCTGGTTGGTAGCCCTGCTTGACAAAAAAAAGAATTAGCTTGTTATTTAGAAATCAGTTAAAACTTCATCACCAGTCAGCCCACACTATTTCCTAGGAAGATGACTGGGAGGCCTACAAACCAGAGGAACAGGATACCGTCCTTCCTGTGAATAAATTATGACAAATACAGCCTCTTAGGGTAAGTCAAAGAACTTCTGTGAGTCTGAAACAAATACCTGTGTTTCGGAGAGCCTGCAGCCTGTACATGCTGCTGTTTTTGTTGTCATGCAGGTGAGAACTAAACTCAACATAAGATACATGCTTTACTTTTAACCTTTTCTGTGTCCATTTATTTTGCTCCTGCCTTCTGCCTCCATGATGTTCATTTTAAGTGCTGCAGATCTAAGATTTCTTAAACTAAGGAAATACAAACAAAGATGGATTTGTCTCTCTGGTGACTTCTTTCATGGCAGCATTGGTGCTCAGTCCAAAGAGACAACATCACTCATACAGTCACCTTGGGTTTGTGGCATTGTGTCATTTGTGTCTTTTCAGAAATGGTCACAGGAGGCAAATCGTTCCACCTGTCTAGTCTGACATGCAGGGTTCATCAGTCAGGGTTCTCTTGGACCTAGTGCCATCAGGGACAGGATGGGAAAAACTATTCAGGAGTTAAACAACAACTGTCCTCCAGGGCTAGGGACATCAAAACGAGAGAACAGAAACTGGAAATCTTTACCAAGCTATTTATAATGCCATGTGTTAACTATTCTAAAGATGTAGGAAAATATTTACCATAAAAGCACTATAAACTTTGGTAGTCTGTTTCCCCAGTCTGGCTGGGCTCAGGACTGAGGCTCCGGCCCAGCCAGGGTCCCTTGCAGCTCCTGTTGAGACAGCCAGGACTAACCCCCCACCATCCTTCTCCTCTCTCTGCCTGGGGTCAGATTTTTAACTGGCACTGCTCCCTGTACTCCAGGCAAATCAATTTGCCTGTCTTTCTCTGCTCATGTATAGGATATCACTCCTAGCTGCAATGAGAGCTTGTAGATGCATCACACTGTTTTATAGAGAGGGCAGGAGGGCAGTGTTATGGACAGGATATTTCTTAGGGTTAGAAAGTTATGAGTTGGTTTTCTATCTTTTTTTTTTTCTCAGGTGAAGAGTTCGAGGAAGGGATGAGTGAATTGCTTTGGAGTTCAGTTAGATACTAAACACTGATACTAAACACTGAGAAATATTATTGCAAATAATTGTTCTGTTCTTTTTTACAAATTCCTTGCAAGTTCTTCACTGTTCCCATTCAAGGAATAAGACAGCTTCATTGCTAGTCTGTCGTGTAGAAAACAGCCCTCAGTCACCAAACAGCTGCAACAAACAAATACATCACTAGTTAAGCAGTACTGTTGCACCAGCATGATATTCATAGCATCCATTGCTATATAACTACCTGTCTTAAGGCAGAAACAATAGCCCATGTGTTTAAAATGCTAGGCTTTGTTTTGTGAAGGGACTTTTTGCATTTATTTAAGCAGAAACTCAAGATACCTGACAAATTATACTAACCATCTGGCTTTAAGGTGCACTGATCTCCCAAAAGACTGCTAGGAAAGTAACCTAACTGCATTTCATGTTTCAAAATATGCAGAGCAGGACATCTGCCTCACCTATTTTGTATCTGACCTTGCAGCCATGTATGTAAGAAGTTCATGGAGCCTGTAATAATGACGGTACTAATGACACTTCAGTAGGCTGTGGTTTGTCACTTGAATTTGGGTGTAAAACATCATTATAGAACAAGAAAGTTCTCCTTCATTAACCACTTTGTTGTGCTTCTCCAAAGTTGAGTTTATTAAACTGATCCAATAATATATAATCCAAACACCTCAGCTTTATAGTTATCAAGTTGTTAGTTACAAAATGGATGTGAAGGCCTTGTAATCAAATTATTGACTGAACAGGGTTCTGAAGAAGTTATATGAAGAAATATTTTTGCTAAAATATTACTGGGGGATTTGCAGCTGAACTGAAAGATAGATAAGACTTACTTAACAAAATGTCTAAAAACGTTAGCGTCATATAAATGGGCATATAAAGCTTCAAAATGGTACTTTACACTTGTGGATATAAATGGTGGGAAACATAATAGCAGGAATCAGTAAAAAAAAGCCTAATTGATTGTCTTCCCAAAGAAGAAAGCTTCAGTAATTATTGTTTTCAGATTGTTTTAAGTTGCAGGCATGAATTAGAAAAATTGAAACCTATTTCTGTACTTCAGAAAGGAATAGTGGGTTATATCCCTCAGCCCTTCAGAGCCCTTCAGCGTAGGACAGGACAAGTCTCCTGGCCAAGACTAATTGTTGTGGTAAGAGACTGTCATGCAAAAGCTCAAGGTGAAATTAAAAACAATGTATTCAAAGACTAGAAAATCACTGACACAGACTAACATGTTTTCTCTCATATGTGTTGTTGCATTGAAATCTGAGACAAACAATCTCTATGTCAAAGAAATCAGAAAGATCAGACAGACCCCAACAACAGCTGAGCTGATCTTCATAGAAAGTCTATAAGCCTAGCTCGAAAGTTCTGTAATCACAAAAGTTGCCATAGCCAAGAAAAGCACTTTACTGGCACTGTGCAGCAAGAACATGGTATGTTTGAGAAAGGGTTAGTAGGACTGGGCTTCAAGTAAGTTTCACTGACTGTGTTTCTACTGCCAACTGAAATAAAAGGTTGAGGAGCATTCCCTGGCACCAAGATCAAGTAGCAGTGTGAAACTCAGAGCCACACTGCCAACACCTGCATAAATCTGGTCATAGAAAGAGCCAGCTGGAAAAGTCCAAAGCAGAGCTAGGGTGAGAGGTAACAGTCACATGAGGATCCAGTGCTCAGGGTCACTTCTTTTGTCACTTAAAGTTAGCTGTATAGTCATGCACATCACCATAATATTACATAGTGCAATATCTAGCTAAACAATATGTGTTATTTGTTTTATGGGCCTTGAAGAAGGCCCTTTAGACTACCAGTTCAGAAGCTGTAATCATACATCATTATCCCTCTTCAAAGAGAGGAGACTTCACTTATTACTAAAGTCTGATCTAAAAGCTTTTTTTTCTTAACTCTGATGTTCCTGTCCAACCTAATGCTACATGGTACTTGTGAAGAGATGACATAAATTAATAATACTGTTCTGTGGCCATAACCTGACTACCAGCACAACATTTCCCCAGATACTGTTATGTAAAAGCATTTTGTTATTTATAGTTAGGCAGCTTCATCCACTTCTACAATTTGAATTAAGAATGGTCTAAATAATTAGACCATTACGGTTCCTCTAATGATCTAATCTGTTTCAAGTGTAAACACAAGAGGAAGAAAGCAGGTCAGTCTTGTTTTCATTGATTTTTAATGAAAAAAACAAACATGAAATATCCTCTAACCTAGTTTGTCCTTTCCTTTTTCAGATCAATAAGAAATCAGTAATAGCTCTGCTTTTAGCAAACAGGGATTGTGTTCATTAAAACATTTTGGTGCTCAAACCTTGATCTTACAAATACATTAAGAAGTAGGTCACTTGACATGTCTTATCTTTTTATTTTTAATTGAAATCAATGAAGCCGACCCCAACAGGTAAAACTAACTAGATCATTAAAGCAGTAGCAATATTTTTAATTATGAGATATCTTCTCTTCAACTTGATGTTCTTTCTAAAGGAAATGAGTTTGAAGCCAACATGTGGGAGAAGTTGCTCGTAAAGAGATTGCTATGAACTTTGAGGAAGGACTTGAAATTCAGCCTTTCATAGTCATTGGCATTGCAAGAAGCTAAATATGTCTCTAGCACATCTTCTCCACTCATGGAAGTGGAGGTAGATCCACAAACACAAGTAGGTATTCCACCTTCTGTACTTTGGGATTAAACCCCTTGTGATTGTAGTTAACAGATAATCTGTGGACCAGGCAGTCTGTCAGCTCTGGTGTCCTTGAAAGTGTCTTCTCAGGTCCCATGAAAAAACTGCAACTTTTGTATGAGCTTTAGATTGAGTGAATCAACAGGTAATACATAATTGATCATCATAATGGTAGCAACTTCTTTATTATGTTAACAAAAATAGTCCAACCAATACTTGCCTATCAAGAAAATTTCTGTGAGTCATCCAAATGATAATTTAGATATAGAGAAGATAGTCATGTAAATGAAAACCATAACTAGGAGGTTAGTTCTCAGATCTTGAGGCAATACATGAGATTCTCTCAGATCACAAGACACTAGATAAAATTCAGCCATAAAAAAAAAAAAAATACCTACACGTCCTCAGGAAAATTCTGTGAGAGATAAGTGACATTATCTTTACCCAGAAAAGTTTGAAGCAGTTCTGTACAAGGGCTGAAATGAACTGTAATGTTACCTTACATCACTGAATAGCTGCAACAGCTCTCTGTCCATTCTGATTTCCTGACAGAATAAATATGTATAACTCAATTTAATTTTATGCATCAAATTCAAGCAATCAACATCATCTAATACATTATTGAAAGTGAAGGGATTTTCACTATTTTTGAAAAGAGTCTGTAATTACACACTCAGTTATGCAAAATTAGCTCATCTTTTGGGAGAGCAGTTATTAGTGGAATGAAAAGCATCATGCTAAGTAAACAGCTATAATAACATTGGCACAAATTCTGAACACATTTAAAAAATAAATAGTTATAAAAAAATAAAATAAAGATAGCTCATGGCTAATTTTGGAATATTCGTTATTAATTACAAAACAAATAGTTGCAATGTAGATAAAGCAAAGGAAACCACATGCGCACACAAAAGGCAGGATTGTGTTCAAAGTAAATACATTATTAAAAAGAAGCCAGAAGAAAAACTGTAGAAAATCAGTTATAAGTTATTTATTATCAAAAGGTTGCAAATATAGGGTACACATTTTCTGTATGGAGTGCCTGATGAAGAGCATCTCTCTCAAGGAGTTATTTTCCTAGAGCAACATAATTAATATGGAACTTCATAGCAGAATTCAGGCACCAGAATGCAGGTACTGAGTGAGATAAAACCAAAGGCTGGGTGATACAGAATATGACCTCTGTGAGTCTATCACTTTTCTGGAGTGGCCTCTCGGTACCAGTTGGGATCCCCAGGGGGATTTCAAATGGCACCTTACATCTGTGTGGGCAACTGAAACCTGTGCTGAAAGGTAACATTAAACACTTTGGGTGGGATTCTAAATATGAACTGGGTGTCCAAACTCCCATTTCAGTCCCTGGTGACCTAATCAAGGCAACTGGAGACTCAAGAGTAGTTCAGCTCACCCTAAAGCAGATACCTATATCTGAAGAGCTGACTGTCTCCCAGACACTGCAGACTGTACTGCCCATATAAATGAATGGGTAGTGTGAAAAAAAGAGATCACATACAAAGATTTGAAACTCTCTGCTGCACTGGGGGTTTGTTACTTGGTATTGTTGTCAAGTTTGTTTCGGGAAGGGAAGGTGTGGGGAATTGTATCTTTAGAAAGTTTGACCTAGCCCAGGTGGGAATATTTGCAGTATCCAGAAGCTCATTAGCTCTCATCAGAGCAACACATCATGCTACAAAAGGACCCAAATGCCCAGCTGAATCACAGCCCAAAGCTTTCTCTGAAGAAATGAGATTGATGCTAGTGTGGAGCTAATTCAAAGCCTATGAAAGTACATCAGTGTTAGTAACCCAAGAGGAAAAAGGGAAATAAATCTCTAAATACTATACTTAAAATACCAGGCAGAGTTATGCCTCCTCATTAATATTTAATAAAAGGCATCAATAATAAATGCTTCTTCATTTCTACTCACATCTGAATCTGTAAAGTTTTATTTTGGAAAATTAAAACTACCTACTCCATGAAAGTGGATTGCTCCCTGGTGATCAGTGAACAAATGTGGCAGGCAGTGGTCACTGGGGCATGCCAGGGCTGGGAACGCTCTCTGATGTGTGAATCCTCTTACTTTGATAGGAAAGAAGTGCCTAAAATGTCAGGAAACACATTACATAGCATGTCTAAGTCTTTCCTGGGGACCAAGCGTGAAATTTCCACTGAAGTCAGAGTTGTATGTGTATTTGACTATCCAGGGGTTGAATGTAGCACAAGATCCTCCCTCCATAAGTTTTAACCAATGGCTGTAAGGGACCATATGCTTCTTATGCTTCAGAGTATAAAACTCAGCACCTTAAGCTTCTTCAAACTAGAGGCAGCTGCTATACATTTAACCTGAAGGCTGGTCCTGAGAAATAGAACTTTTTGTTTCCATACAGCATTTCCTCCCCAGTTGCAATTTCGAAACTCCATCTGACTTGCCTAACACTTTAGGTGATATCCGGAACGTACAAGTGCTTTAACATCTCTCTCATGCTTCCAAGTGTGGGTTTAGGCAATTCAAAGGCATGAATTCTGAATGTGTGAGGTTGATGTGATCCTCTTTATTCAAAAATATTCTCTGTTTTCAAGATTACTCAGAGTGTGGGAAGCAGTTCAATTTCAAAGTCCCAATTTTAAATACAAAGAAGTATTTACACTACAATGTTACCTATTATTTGTATTAAAAATTAACATTTATTTATGGAATCCATAGAAGACAAGGCAAGATAGAAGGCTCTTTAACACAAGGCATTCATCTTTTTATTCTTCGAGATGTATTTTTGTTTTGATTTTCTATATAAAGAATAGTGGGAAACCATTTTCTCAGTCTATGCCAACAGGAAATTATCACATTATATATTCCAGTTTATGAGGTACCCCAAGCTTGTTTATTGTTTATGGTAGCATGTCATGGTTTAGGAATGGTATTCTCCAATTTAATGCTCTCACTAAAACCACGCTCTTTTCACTCCCCCCTCCCCTGCAGTGGCTGGAGAGGAGAACTGGAGGCAAAAAAGTAAGGATCATGGGTTGAGAAAAGAACAATTTACTGGAAACAGCAATGAGATAAGAAAACAAACAGTAATGGCAAAAATATTAATAACAGAAGTGTACAAGGGAGAGGCAAGTGACTCGCATGCAAAATGCTCAGAACTGGGATTACCTGACCACTCCCTCCACCACCTTTACTCAACCTGAAGGAACCCTTTCTCCTCAGAAGAGACTCCCTTCCTCACACCCCTGGCAATGACGTGAGGTGGTAGAGAATAAGATCCAGGTCCTGGCCATGCGCCCTCCTGACTACTGCAAAAATTCACCCTGTCTTGGCCAGAACCCAGACATAGTGACAGGCACCGTGAGAAGTATGAAAACTCTGGAAATGACAATGCGAGCCTTTGTGCTGCAATATCCTTACTTACTCCCTTCCCTAAGAATACTCACATAACAATGTGTAATGAACCATTCTCCAGTTCTTCCTTTCAACAAGCAGCTACTTTAAGATCTCTCTGCTATGTAACATTATTAAAGACATTGCCTGAAAGCATGGTCCTGATTAATCATCAATAGTTCTGATATGCCCAAAGAAAAGAAAATACATTCAAAGACCTTTTTCACAGCTTGATAAAAGAACTGCCTTATCCTCTTATAGGCCACAGTGCCTTTAATCTAACTAGAGAAATTGCAAAAAAATAGAGGTTGCTTCTGAATCACTCCTTTTCACATGAGCAGCTAATTTGGTTTTGACATATAGATGATAAAAGACAAAGTTTGTATTCAACTGTATAAAAAACCCAACTGTCTGTGTTCATATTTCAGCCTGCTGCAATATTGATCTTACAGGTTTGGGCAAGAAGATGTTAATATGTATTACTAGGCATATATTGTTTTGTTCCTTCGTATCAGCGTGTGTTGTACTGCAAAGCTACAGAATCCTTTAATTTGTCAACTGAGTTAGAAGTATCATCTCTCAGACGTGCTCATGTATTTTTAATCCTTACCAGTACCGTATGCTTTTACTGTCAGTTTCACCTTTTGGTACAGTGCAGTAGAACCAGATACCCTGCCCACAATCACAGAATCAACTAGGTTGGAAAAGACCTCTGAGATCATCAAGTCCAACGTATGACCTTAACAGCACCTTGTCAGTTTGACCATGGCACTAAGTGCCACATCCAGTCTTTCCTTACACACCTCCAGGGACAGTCACTCTACCACCTCCTTGGGCAGCCCTTTTCAATGTCCAATCACCCTTTCTGTGCAGAATTTCTTCCTAATGTTCAACCTAAGCCTCCCCTGGAGCAGCTTAAGTCTGTGTCCTCTTGTCCTACTGCTGGCNTCCATGAGGTTGTCATGGCTGAAGTGCAGGACCCGGCACTTGACATTGTTTAACCTCATACCATTGGATTTGGCCCATCTATCCAGCCTGTCCAGGTCCCTCTGCAAAGGGACCCTCTAGCATGTTAACATACATTAAATAAGCTATCCCATGCACCGTGAATACATCCCATCATCACTGTACTATAGAGGGGGTTTAATTTGTGAAGACTGATACATTTTTCAACCTTACATGTACGTTTCAGTCATTGCAAAATCAGGCCAAACGCCTTATTCTGAACTAGGACTACAGTTCAGTGGTGCAGATAAGTACACATTTCAGAAAAAATCTGAAGCCACCAACTTCGCTCAAAATGTTCAACCAGGCAAAATTATAAGATGGACAGTGGTTCATGATGCCATTGAATATAACTTTGCTTACATTAAACAAAGCATCTCAACCTTTCACAGAATCACAGAATATGCCGAGTTGGGAGGAATTTAAAAGGATCATCGAGTTCAACCCTTAGTCCTGCACAGGACTGTACCAAAGAGTCACACCATGTGCCTGAGAGTATCATCCAAATGCTTCTTGAATTCTGTCAGGCTTGGTGCTGTGACAACTTCCCTGGGGAGCCTGTTCCAGTGCCCAACCACCCTCTGGGTGAAGAACCTTTTTCTAATATCCAACCTAAACCTCCCCTGACATAACTTTAGGCCATTTGCTTGAGTTCTGTCACTGGTCACCACAGAGAAGAGATTCAGTGTCTGCTCCTCCTCTTCCCCTTGTGAGGGGAAGAAGTTGTGGACTGCAGAATCTGGATCCTGAAAAGGGTAGGAGACTTTTCCAGGCAAATTGACTCTCAGAAACCAGGTTTGGCACAGCTGCCATAGCAAAAACAAATAGTAGAGCAAAGCACAAGAATGACTGGTTTTCAGTTTTGTCACAAGTTGTGCCTTTAAACACCTGGTAGGACTTCCAGACCTGCCACTCCCAGTGAAAAAGAGTTAAATCTATGGGAGTTGCACCTGGTAGGTTCCATCACTGTTTTTCCTTGTTTCCATACTAGTTGATGCAGTAGACAGGGACATTGTCTCACAGTCTTATCACCTCCTCCTGGTCTCACAAAAATGGTCCATGCCCACCACAGACCCAGCTTTCCCAGTTCTTCCTTAGAGCCAGGGTTCATACAGTGCCCCAGTACTTGGGCATGCATATACAAGCAGGTATCATTGAAACCTTGCTGTCTTCAAGTTTAAGTGCATACAAATGAAGCTGTGTCTCAACAATTGTCTCAGAGATACAGCTTCAGTTCATTGGCTAACTGAAGGGCACTTGCATTCTCAGACTGCCATAAAAACAGGCTGGCTTTATATACATTTAGAGTTGTAGCTATGCTGGTATTGGCAATTTTCTTAATAGGAGAGCAGAGACTAGAGTGAGAAAAATAAGTAGCTTCTGATTCTGAGAGATTTAACAGAACCAGACATGTCTGATGCGAAAAAATTCAAAGGTTGAAAATTTGTTTTGAAATCCTAGCCCCATGGAAATCTACATTTTCCATTAGCTTGAATAAAATCTCCGTTTTGTTTCTAGAAGTCATCTGGAGCTCTCCTTGGCTCGCCCAGAGATATTTCCTCATCGGAGATGTCCACACTTCCTATGATACAACTAAAGTTTTACCGCTGGGCAAACCCAAGGCCCTTCTTTATCCTAGCCACTGCTGGTTGCTGTCAAAGGCAGAGTACAGGACTAGACAGCCCTTTAGTCTGAACGAAATGTTCCTGTGTTCTTAGAAGACAAAAGTGCTGCATGTTCTTTAACACGCCATTAACTCACAGGAATAGTTATCTTGCATCAGCACAGATGGATTACCCTTGTCCAACTGATTTTAATCGCACTACAAAGTCACAATCAATTTAATGGGTCTTCCCTGGTACTCTGCTTATGCATGTTATCTTTTAAGCCTGCAGACATCTCCTGTGGTTCTTGATGCTACATTATGCTGAGCTACTCTGATCTTTCATTGAAGATGGCTTGGGAACTTGTTTGTCATTCTGGACTCAGGGAGGGAATTACAGGACTCCATTAGTGGACCATTAGCTCTTGAGAGCAACTCAGCCAATGTAAATGGAAGTGGCATCTGAGCCTAACTGGACAGAATAATTAATCTAAATATCAAGCATCAGCACACTTAGATGAGAGCTAAGGATGGGAAGAGGTTAGCACCCAACAACTTAAAATTACACTGGATGATCATAAGGCACTAAAAGTTTAAAAACATGGGAGTGGAAGGGAATCTGTTTTCTCCTCCAAAGAGAAAATGCAGTACTGGAAGGAAACGCATGGGTCACAGTGATGAGACCCTCAAACATCACAGGCACCCACACCACCCAATGCTTTTCCTGCTCTGTTCTGTCTTAAAAAATAATTAACTCACTCCCATAATTTCTTCAGGAAGGCTATTATAGAGCCTCATTGCTTCTATTTCCAGCCTACATTTATTCACAGCTCCTAAATAGATGGGAATTAAAATGTCAATGCTGAGAGTTGTGACTGCTAGCAACTTGGAAACAAAAGGTCTTTTACTGGTATCTGGGGATCCACTGGCAGATCCATGTCATCTTCTGTGATCAAAACACAGATGGAACAATGGCATGGATGACAAAGTCAGTGACATACCTGGTGCCTGATTTCCGGAGACCTACGTGGAGCCATATGCTTAAAAGTGCATTAGTTGAGGAGTCGCTAGAAGCATTTCACTGCAGCTGAAACACAGTGAATGTTTTGTCAGAGAATTAATAAAGCAAACCAGTTGCTCAGGGGCTCAGGGTCTCTCCTTCAGCTGTTTTGCATGGACAGAAACACATCACCCAGGACAATGGTCTGGTTGTTCTTGTTTCAGCCCAGGCTGACACATCAGGGCTGCAGAAGAGGAAAGGGCAGGAGGCAGCACCCTTGACTTCACCAGGGACAGCTAAGAAGCAGCAACTCCAGTCCCAGCACAACATTTCAAGGTTGCTCTTCTGGTCTTTAGTAAGTATTGAGAACTGGAGTCTTCCCAAAGACTTGCTGCAGTCTTGGAAAAACACCAGACCTCTGAGCAAAAGGCAAGGGGGAAAGGGATTCAAGGAATATTCCATTTGTTTTCTCTCAGCTGGGACTGGAAGGCTACTTGTTACTCCTTTGATCTGACTATAATTTCTCAGGAGGAGAAGTAAAAAGGGAAGACATATTTGCTCATTCACCCCCTGCAGCGGGCAGCTGGGCAGACATGAATGTAAAAGTCAGGAAGAACAAAATATTCAGGCAAGAGGGAGACTGACCTGTGAAGGGGAAGACGAGGAGTCCCAAACTGACTTTCCACTTCGTGCCTGTGCACTTAGGTCATCTTTGGACAGAATCAGATACAATACTCTGATATCAAGGAGCATAAGCCAAAGTTTACACCTTCACAGTTCCTTGACTGGAACTGGGTGAGGGATGGCTGTCCCTCTCCTTATGGCCCAGGGTTCTGAGCAAGCTCAAGTCCCCAGACATGGGTGCCACAAAGCACTGAAGATACCCAAATGTCTTGTAGTGTCCAGCAGTGGGGCAAAGGGAGGGACCAGGGTGAGTTCAGTCTCCACAGCTCAAAAGACCACCTGTCTTTTCTTCTCCAAAGCAAGAGGGGTCCCAGGAAAATGAAGCCAGACTTGAGCCTGGGAGAGACGCACAGTTACACTCATACTGGTACAAAACCAAGGGCTCTGTAGGGACATGGTGACAGCACTGGGGTGTAGCCCTGGGGACATGTGACCCTCAAAGGCTGTTGAGTTTTCTAATTTTTCAGAAGACGCAAGGTGATTTGTTCATTTCTTATCCTGCACACTTAATTCACCTGAATGGTCCTAACTGTTCAATTTGTGAAAAAATTAAAAGCTCAAATCAAGCATTTACCTTATGCTGCCACTTGATGTGATATAATGTGACATACGGTGCCAGCTGCAGTCACAGCCTATATCCTAAAATAACTTAATATAATATGTCATGGCATGAAATAATAGGAAATTATGCATGACAAATTAATACTTAAAAAAGCAGTAGCAGCTGAATATGCAATTCCTTCTTCAACAGTTCCCATTGCATGCTTGTTGGAGCAGTTTCCCATCTTAGCACTAAGAGACACTGCACACCAACTCCCTTTGCAGTACACCAAATAATGGCCAATCCCTTAGCTTTGCACCACAAATCCTTGGCCTCTGCAGCTTTTACTTTTTAATTGATAGGATACAGTGAGAGCCTCTTACTGACCATTTTCACAATTAATGACATGTGGTTGACAGTACCAACATGCCAAATTTGATTTTGGTGCAGACATTTCAAAGGCCACCAGGTGCAGAGGTTCTGCTGGATTTCAGTGAGTTAACAGGAGACTTGTCCATATGTTCCTTAGCCCAAGGAACGTTTCAGGAGCACTTGAAGTGTCTGCACAGTAAGATTAAGTTCTGCTTTGTTTTGTTGGTTTTTTTCAGTCTGTTTTGACTTGCTATATGAAGGGTATTTTTTAGAAGACGTAGTGCTTCAAAGGATATATGATACAAGTAAAGGATTTTTCATGACACTGACGTTTCTCATCTCACACATTTCACCTGGCTCAGCTGGACAGCGTGGAAGACTGCAAAGAGCATAGGATTGTCCTTACCACACAATGAAATGCACTGCTGTTAGATGTAGGGAGGAAGATAAAAAGCTTTATATGTGCAACAAAGCCAATAAACAATTCCACAAACAAATGTTTTTTCAGGCAAAAGAAACCTTCGTACAGTTGCCAAAATGGACCTACTCTGTCAATCTTTAATGGATCTGTTAATTCATTTGTTAATTTTTTACTGTTAATACAGTAATGGTAATGGACCATGTTGCAGGAAACACTCTGTGGTCTTAGGGCATTTAAACTCGTTTATCAAATGAACTAAATGTATTTCTCTCTAGTTGAACCACCCCGCAATGGTTGTTTAAACCTGAAATCAAAAATGTGGTATTAATTACAAGCTATTCTAATAAAGAAGCATTTTAGGATGAGTTCTTAATATAAACATGTATAAATATACACATATTCTATTGAATAAATATGAAAAATAAAAAATTTTCTGCAGATGCAAATAGCATCATTGTGGAAACTTATTGTTCAATCACATTATTTTTTTCCATTATGTGTTTCAGATGATCTAGAGTGCAGTCATGTACCCTCTGTCATCAGAGGGCTTAGAAATTTTGCTATCAATAATCATGCAGGTTGACAAGAAGGAATGCATCCAGGCTTCAGTGATGTTTATTTCCCACAAGACCTTTAATCTCCTTAATAAGAATTTGAATCTCTCTGATATTTAGAGAACTGGAAAAGTCAGTTAACTTGGATTGCATTCATTTTTATTGACTACCTTAGCTTTTCCACATACTGATTATTTCCTAGAATTACTTTGTAGAGTCCCACATATTTTTCAGACTGGCAGTAGTAACATTATATTCTTATATCTCTCTCCTATGTCTGTCATATTTGCATGAGAACCCTATGTCCAGAAGTGACATCTCTTTGAATTATGTGTAGGGCACTTGGTTTCTGGAGTTCAGGGCATTAAACATTCCCACGTGCTGTGACACACCAATCTCTAAGTCAATCCTGCTAAGACACACTGTGAGTGACTTTAAACCATATATGCAAATATATGGATACGTACTCTTAGCAAGTTACCCTTGAAGAGGAAGCGGAAAAAGAAACTGCTATTTCATTCCACAGAATATGCAAGGTTTGTGGCAAACAGATCAGTCATCTTAAGGCTTCACACTCTAAGCATTTTTCTACATGAAAGCCTTTCTGTAAACAGGAAAATCATAGAACCTGCTTTATACTTTTATGGAAGTTTGATTTCAGTTTCGGGAACAAAACCAGAGATTCTAAATATTTTCCTACAGCACTCGAGAGCTACCATGTCTATAAAATTGAGACCAAAACAAAACACAACTTACTGGAAATCAGACATACTAAAGGAATTGAATAATGCAAGCTTTCTTAGGATATGCTCTATCCACTGTTCATCATGTGACACTCAAACAGACTTTATCCACCAAAGGTCAGGCCAAAATACTGAGAAATAAAATAGTATCTTCAGCCATCTTCAGAATTATGAAGACAAATTAAGAGCTTGTGGCTTTGTCAAATACTTCAAAAAAATGTTATCAGCTGAGGTATTGAACTTTCAATTTCATACCCTCAAGGACAATAAATAGCCAGTCATGTTATCTCCTGCAATGTAATTAGCATTAATAGCTATGTAAAGTAAGAAATTATTTTCAAAACATGATGAATGCAAGTATAGTTTCTTAACAATAACCACCTAAAGTTCCTATCTAAAACCACAGCAATTCATTTCAAATGAGTCATGAAATATTACTTCGGCTCTTCAACCAGTATAGGATGCTGATTCAACTCCAAGAATGCCTTTACTTTCACAGAAATAAAATCCTCAGAGGCAATTTTCCAAAACAAATATCCTTAAATCTCCTTATAACGTGAAACAGGATGACAATACAGTCCCACAAAAAGTTTGAAATGTATGGATTTCATTCTCGGCCTGTGGAAAACTTTGGTCTCTACACTTTTCACGTCATAAATATAAATGTTTGTGACAACCTTGGGAAATAACTTTCCTTTGGGCATTATAGTTGACTTCTAGTATATTTGTCTTGGCAGAGATGCTAAATAAGAGTTTAAAATCATACAATACAGCAAAAGTATAGCATTTCCTTTTTGTTACAAACTTAGAAACATTTGCATTGTATTTTCCAACAGTTTCAAGCTTAGCTCTTAAAGGAAAAAAAAATAATTGGTTATATTGAATCCAAAAGTAATCAGTTTCTAGCAACATGAAAAAGATACTGATAATAAAGCTTAAAGACGTAAGAGAATATTTTTTGCAGTTTTCAGAATTGCTTTTTTGAATCAACAGGATTTCCAATGTGCACAGGTATATCTGGTCACAACTGGAACAAATAATTTCGTGTTAAGAAAATAGCAAAAACTCTATTCATAGTACATACAGACAGATTAGAAATGTCTCGGTTGCACTTTGATTTCGGAAGGATCAAGTACAATAAAAGAACTAACCATGGAAAACAATAGTGAAATACTGATACTATCAAACATTAATCTGTTGTGATGTTTAAGTAAGCAGAATACATAAACTATGCTGGAAGAAAGAAGTGATTAACTGGAATAGGAAATTTATCCTTTTAACATGGTAGAGAATTTCTATGGGAATTCATTCAGTGACCTAGAAAGCTCTTTAGGCATCTATTCTGTGAATTTAAACAGTCAGAACCTCACAAGACTTCAAATTGTATGGCTGCTTCAGTGAATTACAAACTGAAGAATGCATAAAAATTTCTACAAAAAACCTACCATAAAAACAGAATGCAAGAATCTCTGTTTTTCCATGAGGTGAATACCTGGTGCCTCAATAACACTGGAAGAACAGCACTAGCTTAAGATAATGCCCTTAATCAGTTTATTTTTCTGTTTTCTCTAACTAGTGGATATAAAATCTGCATGGACCAGAGAGTGCTGGGTGGTTAAGAGTTTTTATTGTTTTCCATGGCTTTTGCTTAGTGGTTTACATATTTTTCCATTCCTTTTCAGTTATTTCTCATCATATTTAAAAGTATCTCTTTATACAATTAGTATATAATTTATCTAAAACATTCTACATATTCATAGGAAGGTAAGTGCAAAAAGTGTGTTTATAGAATTATGTCTAGCACATTCTAGGAAAAAAATGAAGGTAAGTATAGAGTAATCTTTCCTGTAATAATTCTCTTATTCCCCAGACTCCTTGTGTTTGAGTAACCAAAGACAAGATTTTGAACAGCCTGTCACACACAAAATGTTAAAATAGAGGAAAGAATCAAAAAAGAGGGAATTTAATCTTTTTATTACCATGGAAAAACCGACAGATGCTCCCAAAAAGGCTCTGCAATGAATGAAGAAACAGTCATCAGAGGGCCATAGAAACATAGAATCATAAAATCATTAAGGTTGGAAAAGATCTCCAAGATCACTGAGTTCAACTGTTAACCCAGCACTGTTGAGTCCATCACTAAACCATGTCCCTAAGCACCATATCCACATGTTTTTCTAACACTTGCAGGTACAGTAATTCCACCACTTCCCTGGACATCCTGTTTCAATGCTTGACCTCCCTTTTTAGTGAAGAAATCTTTCCTAATATAATCTAAACCTCCCCTGGATTATTCTTTGTTTGTCCATCCTTTCCTCTTTGCTAGAACACACCAGACTTGAACCTTGAACACAACAGAGTAGCCTCAAAAAAAAATAATGGCGACCTTTGTCTTTAAATATTCACTGGTGTTGTATGCACATAGTCTGCATTTCTCTCAAAGCACACTGTTGAATACGCTCCAAGTACTATAAACTCCAAAGCTTCAGTGAAACATTTTGGAAAGCTGCACTGCCTCTGTACAGGTCACGTTTCCTACAATCTACTCCATCTGCCATTGGCAGGGCCACGGGCATGTCTGGAGTTTGCTGTAATGTTAACTGTGCTGAGATAGCCCTACACACAAGGTGAGGTTTGATTCTCTTTCATGAGTGTTTGACTGCAGGATGAAAAACTGTGCAGCGATTAAGACACGCAATTCTCCCTCCTGCAAAAGTGTATGCCCATGAGTGTCTACTCTGATGTGACATGTTTCATGAGAACTGGTGATTGTGTTGAGCTCATGTGCTCTAAAAATAAGAAGGGTTTATGATCTAGGATGTTGTATAAAAACTTCATAAAAAGTTTAGTTTCTAAATATTCTGAATTCTATGATTTCTGTAACTTTTAGTGTCTCAGACCATATTCTTTTTTTGCTTCTTCTTCACCACTGCAGAGCATTGCTGGCTCACATTCAGTGAGTAGATCACTAGATCCCAAGGTGATTTTTTACGTCGGTTTTCCCCATCTTGCCTTTATTGATCCAGGATATGGCTCCATCTTGCATTTATTCCTAACAAAATATGGAACAATTTCTTGGAGTTTTAGAAGCGTTGCAATTTGTACACTCAGCTTCCTCACATATTTTCTGTGACTTTTCCCTGGTTTCCAAGGTAGTTTGGATTTCTAATTCTATCCTTCAGTATGATTTCTGTACCTGCGAGGTACGCTCTTATTCTTTCATTCAAGTTATTAATGAAAATACTGAGCAGCATCACACCATTGCAGAACTTTAGTCTGCACAGTCCTCTGGTGTGACAGTGAATGACCAATAAGCTTTCTCTCAGTATATCACGCCCTGCAGTTCTGTTTTGCCTTCACAGGAGTTTGAGCTTATTCAGATTTCCTTGGTTTCGTTATGATACTAGTAAGTGAATATAATATGGCAGCAACGCAGATCTTCCTAAAGTCATGATAATATTCTGTTTACTGCTTATTGACAACAACAAAGTTAAACTCTCTGGGCCGCTCTTACGTTGTTTGAAGACACACATCAAGTTTGTTCATCTGTCAGAGCTCGCCCAGCCTCCAGGAGCTCTCAGAAAATGCTACTACAGATCTCTGGTTGCCTCACTCAGATTTTCTGCTGCTGTGATTCCATTATCTTTTAATGAGATGTTGAGTGTTCTCAGTGAAACAGAAGATGTTTCACAGTTCCTGGATTTAAACAATCTGTCCATAGTCAGACAAGAAGCAGTCAGCAGAGCTACCACCCTCACACCCAGAGAGGTTTCTTCTGCAACTTCATAGGTTAATGAACCTCACATTTCACCACTTCCCCTGCCCACTGGTAGTTGCCTTGCAACTTTGAACAGCCTAAAGCACTCAACAGACACCGATGAGAACTTTGGGTCTGGCAACATTAGGGCTCAGACCCCAGTAACATCCAACTTTTGCAACTCACTTCTCAAGTTATTTACAAGAAGAAAACTTAGAAATTTTGAAATTTCCTGCCACACAGCTGTCTTGGGGAGAAACAAATCAGAAGAATTTAAAAAGCCTTTTTTTCTCTCTCTCTGAAGTGAGACAGATCATTAATCCAGGAAGCTGTTTCTGTGGAGATACGGGCAGCCCAGGAATCTTCCTCCATAGACTGGGGAGCCTGGAAGTCCAAAAACCTCTACAAATTTCCAAAGATGCTGAAGTCAGAAACTCTGACCCTAGAGCTTCAATGCTACTATGAGGGTGGCAGATTTTCAGTGGGATATCTGCAAGTACTAAAACACCCATTTAAAATCCAAATCATGAACTCTTTTTTGACTACTGGAGGACTTAAACTACTCTTTACATACGGCCAGTGACAAAAGATTACAAGAAAACTACTGAATGTTTCTCCTGTGACTTCCACTGCAACTCATTGCACTAGCAAAGCAAAAGATGTTTTGGTGGGTTTTTTTCAGAGACAGCACCGGTCAAAATTTACATTTAAAAAACCACAAAAAAAGACAATTTAGTTAGAATAAAATCAATGGAGAAAAGAATGTGTCACTTAAAAAAACATGATTGCAGAAAGCACGCAAATTGATTTCAATAATTTCAATTATCCATTCATTTTTTGATGTTAGGGCATATTGTTTCAAATATGATTAAAATAATGCTTGCTTTGTGTAATTTGCTTTGCTTAACTATATAAAATATGCAAACTACCATTCTATTATGTTACAATTATAAAACATATTTTACATTATAATATCTTGATGCTATCTTAATAAAACAATTACATGGTTCTGAATAATTTTTCTCATTCTGTGGGAAGCTGATAAATTATATATTTTTTTTGATTGTCAATTAAGATAAATTTGAAAGTTTCAAGATTTTCCAAAACCTAAATTCATAATCTTACCAGCTGAAAGGAGAGGAATGTGCAAGTCTGGGCATTTATACAGTAAGTATAAATGATGTTATTTCCATCCAAATGAAAGAATTATTTATTGAACACAGGTGAACCAAATTCATGTCTTAGATATCACTCCAACTTTTGTTTCCATTCTTTCAATAGCTATTTACATGGCTGGAGAGCAGCTGCTTTCACATGTATACACATTTTCTACCCGTATTTGTTTCTATAATATGAAGTTAGCAAGTCTTTTATTATAAATATCTTTTTTTATGCTTTGTTCTACATTTCATGCAAGTACATGACATTTGCAAACATACAGAGGCTTCCAGGTAAAAGCAATTGCCCTGGGTTTAGATCTAGGGCTAAATTCTGGGCTTCTCTGTTCTACCCAAAAAATCAGCAGTATAGGCCTGTGGAGAGAATAAATATTGTTCTGTTAATTTTAGAAGATCCTGAAGACCTAAACTTCCACCGTTTATACAGGATATGAACTGGGATAAACTCAGTGTTATTATTTTGTGAGGGAGAATTAGACTGAAAACTATGAAATAATCAGCTTGGCTTTAGCAATATTTCAATTTAAAAAAAAAAA
>VXBX01004450.1:1747074-1840807 GCA_013400415.1 Scytalopus superciliaris
AACAGAATGAAACATATCATGCTAATACATAATTATAAGCACTGTTATGGAATACTGTTATTTATTCCTTGGCTGTGGAAGATTAGAGCCTTCTCTCAAAACCTATTGTGAGGGTAATTCTTCTTGTACAGAGAAAAGGCCTTTCTCTTACAAGATAACCTTAAGAGGTAAAGAAGGAAGGAATATATTTGAGTATCATCTTGAGATGAAAGCCAGGATACCACCTGCATATGTATTCATACTTTAATGGAGAAGCACTCCCAGTTCTCATCATTTATACGCAGCCTGGCTGCTCAAAAGATAAATAAATAAATATAACCTCTAAGTACTATGGAGAGTCAATTGCTCAGAAGTGTTAAAAATAGCCTCCTGGCTTCTCTCCTGTCAGAGTAGATTTGTTTGTAAGGACTTGAGACACAAGCAGGCAGTGAAACACAACCTAGATGATACATGTATTTGTATAGGTAATTATTTGAACAGCCTCAATGAATGATACTAATATAAGGAGATTCCTAAAAGGACTGTTTCCAAGTGATCAGTGGATAAAAGGATACCTACTGTTACAACACCCTTCAAAGAAGGTTAGAGAGACCTTAACCTTGTCAGGAAAATCAGATACCAGCGACATCCCTGAAGATAAAGAACACCTGTCTAAAGAGACTGATACTTTATAATTCTTTCCTTCCCTCTCCTTCAAGGAACAAGGTGTACCATGTGATAGGATATCTCTAAATGACAGAAGTAGAGAACAAAAAGCTGATGATGAAATTAACATAAACAAATTCTGGCTCTCTTTGCATATTTCCCACCTAACACACCAGTAGTAATTAACCATGAAAATTAAGTACATGCTCAGTTTCCATGAGATGATAGGTAATGTGTTTGGCAACTGTCTCTGTACAGTTAGAGGCATTAGAAGATTGTGTCACTGAGTGCCAGTGAACTTGAGTCTAGAATTTTCTATATAAAAATTTTCATCAGGATTTCTATTCAGTTGAGGTCTTAGCAATAAAACCAACAGCTGAATACTTTAAAATCTGCTTTCAAACTGAAACACCACAGCACTGTCAGTGTATTTATTCAGCTTTAATAACAGCTGCTGATTTATGATTCTGCTGATAAAGCAGAGAAAATACACAGTACCCCTCTCCTCCTGATAAGAATACTGAAATAACAATAAGTGATTTTGTAAACAGATAATTTTTAAAGAGTTTTTACCTGGAGCTGGTAAACAATATCTGATACCAAAAGCACAAAAAGAAATATATAGAAAGGCTTTTAAAAAGGGACAGAAAACTCAGGGGAATTCAGATACTTAATTAACATCATTCCTCTCTATACTTGTGATGGGCATGAGGTGAAACAGACAGTCACATGTCCAATTAGTTATTTTCACACTCCTTCAACTAAATATTGGTTTTGGGTAAATATGTACATTATTTGTGCTGAAATCTGAATCCTAATGCAAGAGTTCCCCTGTTCTAGATAACGTACTCTATTCTTACCCATGTTAAATGCCTTCCAGTAGTTTCTAGAAATAAGTATGCTTCACTCATGAGTATAAAGATATTTGAAATCATAAACATCTGTCCTCAGTCCTCCTATGCAATACATGGATTTCATTCTCACAGAAATAAAGGCAACCTTCCCTTTTCCAGTATTCTGCATCCCTGGATTCAAGCAACATTTCAGCATATGTTTTGATGCATCCTTAGCAGGGATCAATCTTACAAACAGTAGCTTAGGCTAACATCTGCAGCTGTGCTCTGGTTACAGCCTCTTCAGACAGGCACCCACCACACACACACCTAGAGATCTCACATAGTTTTGGGGTGCCAATTATTTCTTCGTCAGAACTAATCTAATTGGTAAATACCTAAGTAACAGAACCATTGTTATTCAGCCGGTATCTAGAGCAGTTGACCCTATTGCAGACCCTTCTTCTATTGCACACTTCAAGAAGGGCTCATGCCCCAGAAAACCTGTTCAGCTCTGACAGCTCATCTAGGACAGTGTGCTGTCTCTGCCTACAGTCTTTGTCCTGCCTGTATCCCTCCACAGCCAACTGCTGTGTAAATCATGAATATGCCCTTTGCAGAGCATATGCAACAGATCGAAAGCTTTGGGGATGTGTCTGTTCCACCCTGTAGGTGGTCTGTGCGTGCACATTGAGCCTGTGCTTTCAGGTCATGGGGATTTAAGCGCCAACAACTCACACTTTACAGCTAGAGGCTGTCTGATGTTTTATTGCAAGTTTTAGCTTTGCTGTCCTTACAGAGCACAGACATCCAACATGTGTGCTAAAGATGTGTCTGGAGCTTACCAGATCTATGTCAGTCTGGACAAATATGCAAATTTTTTCAAATTCCTGCTTGATAAAAGGAATAGGCCTTCAGTGTTCACAATGTAAGTGTTTGCTCTGGGGCTTGCTATGAGTTTTCCATGAGTGTTTAAGAAAGAAACAAACACAAATGTCTTTGGTTCATCCAGCCCTAGAGAGCCTAAGGGATGAAAAGCTCATCCAGGCTGGACAGGATCATACTCAAGAGGGACACAGTGACAGGGTAAAGTAAAACAGACTTCAGCATTTGTCAGTCCGTGTCTGGGTCCACATTAAAATGTGGCTTCCCAGTCTCGTGGCTCTAAACTACAGTAGCCCTTCTAGAAAACAGAGAGGTTTCTGCTGTTCACAGACAGAGCCAGGACCAATACAGACACTTGCAGACCCTGAGCAGCCTGTTTCCTTTGGTCAGCTTTAGGTTAAAAGAGCTTCTCCAACTCCTCTAGAGAAGAGGATAACCGTACTGAACTAGTAAGGTAATGTGCATCATGAGGTTCTGGCAGGAGATGCACTCTGCTGTCCAAACGGCAGTTTTTTTCCAAAAAGAAGTTTTCTAGTTTTCCAGTCTCAATACTCAAGGCAGAAAACAGCATCTGGAGGCAAGAGGCTATGCAGCTGGTCCCTGAGCAGAGATGAGATGCTCACTCACAGGGTGGTGGCAGGCTAAAAGCAGGAGGCAGCCATCTAAGCCACAGGCCATGCAGCAACCTACTATTAGCATTTAGACAGCTCTCTAGTGCTTTACAAGCATATTTTATCCCTACTTAACCTCTCTTCAGCTCCATTTCCCCATGCTTATTCAACAAGTCAGTGGCTGAGCTGGAAAATGTATTTCTTGCTGGCTTCAAACTTTGCCAGGAACACAGGTGTTACTTTAGTAGCTCCCTGTAGACACTCCTCATGCCTAGCAACAATAAACTGGTTTGGTTTTTGTTTTTTGAAAGCAGACTAATTATAGGGAACTCCAAGTAATAGAAAAGGTCAGTGCAAAGTTCCCAGCTTCAAATTTTAAGACAAAATATAATCCATGTTCTTTTCCCTGCCATCAGTAACCAGCTTATTACCTACTAACCCTTCAGCTACAGAAGTAAGAGTTCAATTGATTTTACTCAGCCACCCTAAGGAATACATTTCTTCCAGCACTATTTAGCTAAACCCTGTTTAAAACATATAAAACCAGTGGGGCTCCTTCCTACTCCACCCGGACAGAATTTGTTTCATCTTCTTCCTTTCCTCTAGTGGTTTTGATGCCCTTTTTACCAAGCAGCATTATGCACGAGAAGTACATGTCTGAAAGCTCTGACATAACATGGGCATTTAAGCTGTGTCCTTCAGGGAAGAGCCCCATAAGGTTTTTGATAATTTCCATAAGAATTTCTGAGTGCTGTTTTCAGTGAACTTTGCCTCAAAATATTTTTGTAGGACCCAGGGATGGTGAATCCAAAGCAGACAGCGCTGTGGTTTGATCTGTACAAAGTTCAGACAGAGGGTGAAGGAAATGACCTCTTTGTGCAGGGAGGAAAAGCATCAACATCTTGGATGGCATTACAGCACTGCACTAGCATGCACCAGAGCTGCACACAGAGATTTACCTTAGGCAAAATGAAACTGTCTAGCCTGAGAGAAATTCAAACAGCAACCAGTAAGAAGGAAATTGTATCTATCGAAATGCTGTTTAAGTCACTTTTTAAAACATTTCCTCTACAATACAACCTCTCTATAAGACAGTTAAAAACTGCTGAGGTTATACAATCTCACATAACTCCAGACATTAACACTAGTTAAACTCGGGGCCCTTCATCATCTATCTTAGATATTTCCTTCAGGATTAAAATAATTGCTCATTTTTCTCCCTTGAGCACAGACAGAGATTAGACAACATCTACTGACACAGAAGACTATTGTCACCTGAATTCCCCTTTGGCTGCCAAGGGACAGTTTATAACCCGGCACTACCTTTTCAAACAAAACAATCACTGTTTTGCCCTCTGCAATAAAGGGGAACCTACCTTCAACCAACTGAGCTAATCCACTCTCTCTACCCTTTTTGCCACAGATGAAGTAAAGGTAGCAAGTTTCCAAGTCAAGAGTAGAAAAGAACTGTAAAACAAAGCAAGGAAGGAAAGGGGAAAGGGGAAAGAACCTGAAACAGTTACAGAGAGGGAACCAGAGGGAATTCAGAGAAACAGAACAGAAAGGGCTAAAGATCTGGAGGAAGGGAACAATAATGAAAGTATAGAAGTAACAATTATGTGTTATCCATGAAATATGATTTGAGGATATCTTGAGGAGTGTCAGGCTATTTTTTAAGATGGGTGTTCACTGAGGTGAGATCAAATTAAATTCTTTTGCATTGAAGGCTATGAAGGACCAGGAGGACTACAAAAAAAAGACACATTCTTTAAAGGGGAGGTGTAGAGAAAGTGGCAAAAAAAATCCAGGAGAAATTTGCCTGAAGCTGATATCTGGTAGGCTAAGTTTCTGAAAAAGGAAAGACCTTCACCTGAGTTTCATGGAGCTTCACTTCATGAAAAAAGTTTCACTTAAGCTTATGAAATACAAATAAAACACTAAATATTTTGTCAAAACAAAGAAAACCTTTCTGGGAAACATTTATATTTCTCTATTATGTTTCTAACTTCTTCGTGGCTTTTACATGTAGTTCAATTTTTTGCAAACTGCATTTTCAGTTTTAAAGAAAAAAAAAAAGTCGACAAGAACAATTTCATTGAATGCAGAAGGTTTTAGTTTTATTCAGAATGTAGAGGCATATATTCCAGCCTGTGTGTCTGTAGACTAAAATACACAGTGGCCTGGTTTTAAACTGTGCAGAATGCCTGCATTTCCCATCAGGTTCAGTGAGGGCAATACAAAAGACAGAATAAAGATTAAATGAAAAATCACTCTACGGTTTTGTCTCCCATGACATTTAAGGCAGTCTTATTGTTTTCTCCTTGTCTGCTGAATTTTGGCAGCTGTTCCAAAGGTGTCTGCACTGACTGGGACAACCTCAAATGAAGGTGCCTTAGAAATGACTCCTGTGACTACTGCCCAGGCCTGTGTCCCACAGCAGGGACTACAGGAGGCTGAGAAATACACAAACAGGATCCTCTATGCAAACTGTCTGTGCCAGGGAACATGCAGCTCACAGGGAGAAACCCAAACTGTTGCAGGATTTAGGAGGGGCAGGCTGGTGTAGGCAGGGGTCTGCCTGAACTTACACAGCAACCTGGCTTTGATGGGTGATCTATGGCAGGTTCCATGTTACTCGGGAAACATCACTGAATGTCTGTTTGTAAACCACAGAAGGACAGAACAGATCAGAAAAGCTGAGGTGAGTTCCATCTGTTCAGCCCCTCAGTGACCTTTCTGTACCAAGGAAAGGAACCAGTAAAAGAGAAGGACAGGGAAGCAAATGGGGGCAGAGAGTGAAGGGTTGAGAAACTAAGAAAAATTTCAGCCCGATGTTTATGTTTGACAAACAAGTGAAAGCAGGGCCAAAGTGGATCTGTCTCTGTCTCTCCAACACAATCTTGTTACGGTGTACTGGATTCCTGGTTTGACACCCCACTTCACCTTGCATTAGGTTTGGTTAATAATCCCAAGCCACAGCTCTCCTGATCCCAAGTTTAACAACCCTCTGGGGTTAAATGGGGTTGGCACAGCTTGGTAAGACTCAGCTGGGCTGCTTGTTCAGTTTATGTCAGCTTTCGATCCTAAGGGTATTCTTCATCAGAGCACCTCATTTTCCATAAACTGTTCTTTTAAATGCTTGAGTGATCACTCAAAGTTGGTCAGATGACCAATCATGCTCAACAGCTACACCAAAAGCCCAGGGAACAGAACATTCATTCTCTGGTGTCTTTCAAAATATAAAGAGACATGGGCTACGCCAACATAGGCTTTTTACTTTCTAACCAAAGGTGGACTCTCTACAGGTGAAAATTGCAGCAAGTGGGATTCATCCAACAGGCCTTGGACATTTTGCATTGTACACTTTTCATCTGATCCAATTTTGCCTCTTTCCTCCATCGATCATTAAAGGCACTTAAACATTTAGCTCCAAGTTTACATTTTAGATATCAAAGGTTAATAGTCTCAAAACGTCACTGCCCAAAACTTTACAGCTAATCAGGCTGCATAAACAGCACTACAGGATAACTGCTGGTAATGGTCACAGCCCTTTCCAGACCTCTTTTTCTCCTTTTGGAAACCCAAAGGAATCTGTCCCCCTTTAGCTCTGCCCCCACTCCAGCGATTCTCAGCAAATTACCAAATCCAGGTTTTACCCCTTTAAGAGCCACTCCATGGAAACTAGACTCAAGCTGCATAGTTTGGCTGCTGAGACACTGGATTAAAAGTGAAACTGTGGGAATAAATTAGTTGTGACAATTGACTGGGAAGATTAGATTTCCAGAGTCTGACTACAGAATTTGCGGACCATGAAAGTGATACCCTGATGAGGTGAGGAAGGACTTCTGCATCTCTTATGGCTGCTTTCTTCTCTTGCATCAGAAACTCAGTCAAATTTCTCCAGCCTACTACTGTTTTTCTAATGATTATAAATACTTTGTAGCAGTAATATTAACATTTTTTCTCCCTGACACTTCATCTGACAAGCGGAAATCAGTCCTGTTTCTTCTTATCTCGTTTGGAGACTGCTTTGCTATTTTTCTGGAGCACGTTGTGCAACAGAGGAGCCTTTGTGGATTTGGATGAGTGAGTGGGCAGGGTCTGGAGGAAGACTTTCAGGACACATATGTTTTTGCAGTTCCTTTTGTCTGGCACTTGATGGAAATCTGGATCCTTCACTGTGTGCACACGCTGAACGAGAAGGACAAGGACGTACATGAGGAAATTTCCATGGAATTAAAACATATACACAGATTACCAAGGCAATTGAAAATTAAAATTCGCTAGGGTATGGTATTGGGAAGACTGTCAGAGTGAATACAGCTCTGAGGAGCAGCAAAGATGCTCTCCAAGGAGGAATCAGATAAAACAGTTTAGCATGAAAAGTATTCACAAAGGCTTCCCTGATCACGACAGCCATTGCTCAGGAGAGAGATCAAATCCATGTTATAACTGAAGCAAAACCTCTAGAGGGAGCTCAGAATTTTCTCAGCATCAGTGGATCTTCCCCAAGGAGGAACTTTGCATAAACAGCCTTTGTAGAGGAGGTGGAGATGCTGCCGAAAACAGCATGAACAAATTCACCTGCAAGATGCTGTATAAATATTTGAAATTGAAGAAAAGCTTAACATAAGAACTGTCCTAGCCGTAAAGTAACACACCAGGCTCTCCTGGCCATACACCAGGAGGGGTCACAGATCTTCGGTGAAATGAAAAAAAGTGTCCATGCAGAAGAAACACTAATCAGTGACCTGTGAGAAATTAAAAGATGTCCAAAACCCACCCTTGCTAAATCACAGACCCCACACTGAGATGATGAGCACCCCAGAAAGAGAGCCTTTCTCATGGGGACTGTTTTGTTGGAAATGGAGAACCCATATAGGAGAGAGACTTAGGAAATCAGTCATATGGGAAAAGCCCTGTCCCTTGGGGGAGTCCTTGCAGAGAGAGGCCAAATTGAACAACAAAGTGATTCCTTCTTTGCTTCACACCAGTAAAAACGTGTTTGAGTTCACATGTAGGTACTTAAGGAAACTTCCTGAGTACTTTGCAGTTGGAGGGACAGGGACTGAGGAGGTGAGAGAAGGATGACAAGCAAGATGGGCACTGAAAGGTGTTGTGACATCAGGGTAAAGAGGGCAAGTGGCTCAAATTTGAGTTTTAGCTCATACTGGATGATTGTTGGAATAAGGAGTGCAAAAGAAAGTAGCCAGTTCCCAGTAACATGGAGGCATGTTGGAGAGAGGATTCAGTTTGGCCAGTGGTTGGATCAGGAAGAGAGGGGTGAGTAGGGAAGTGCAGGCTGTTTTACAGAGGTAGTAGAACACTGCCTTACTAGTGCAAGGAATCTTCTAAAAATTGCCTCTTTGGAAATTGCATGTTTTGTGTGCAGAATATTTTCATTTTCACAGGACACATTTAAGCACACTCTGTCCTGTGCTAGAGCCCCTATCCCTCTAGCCCTTGAGAAGCCTAGCTGCTGTTCATATTGCGATAAATTAAATTTAATTAAAGAAAATTAATTACTAATGGAATATGCAATCTAGCCCTTAGTAGGCATTTTTTACTGAGGTTTGAGTCATCAGAACTACCACCAGGATACAGTTTTTAACACCCAATAAAACTTTTCCTGACAGCAGCAGCCTGCAGAGCAGGGTGACTCCCAGAAGAGGAGTGCATGGCTCCACCAGGCACTTGGGCACTGGTGCTGGGTGCTGACCCAAGCAGTGCAGCCAACCTGATCATGGCTGTTGCTGATTCATGACAAGATAAAAAGGAGAAAAAGCATTTCTGAGCTTACCTTGGCTCAGAAAGGTGGAAATGTGGGTTTCTCTGGCAGCCTGTGAGATAAAGAATGTGTTCTGCCTCTCCAGACTTTCAGAGTGCTATGAAGAAAATGTTGCCTCATGCTGAGGAGTCGTCTGGACCAGTTTTTTTTGGAAACACAAGAAATCAAAGCCATATCCTGGGTAGGCAGAAGCCAAAGAGTCTCAGCCTATGGTGTCCACCACAAGTGTGGCCAAGTCATGGAGGAAAATATTTCTGTAAAAACCAGTGAATGAGGCACAGACACATATTAAGTCATGGAAAGCATTGTGTTGATGACATTAAAGGTCAAAGGGAACAAGGAGACTGCTACAGGAAATGAAATTTGGTTTACCAACATGTTTCTTTTCAGCTTCCTTTAGTTTCAGAATATTCTCATGTACAGTTCAAATCTGCCTATGCATATGCATATAACTTCTGTCCAAGGTGAAACTATATATCAGAAACGTACAATCATGCATTTCACAGGTAAATTTAGTTCCATTATGCAATAAGACAGTTCTCTGTCTCTTCACAAGAAAAGAACACCCCTATGGTTCAAAAACAATGGTAGATGGGTTTTGATAAAAAAAATTCTGCAGCACTCTGTCTTCTTCCACTCATGTTCCCAAACAGTGCTGATGGTGTACCCCTTATCTTCAGAGGTAATCAATTGCACTTTATGTCTGATATTAAAAAACCCCCCAAACATATGTTGTTTCCAGCTGGTCATTCTGCTTTAGAGTAAGAGATAGACTTATTGTTAAAAACAAAACAAACAAAGTAGAAAACAAAAAAACAAAGCCCTCACTCCTCCTCCACAACCAGAAAAAGCTATTAAATTCAATCACTGTTCATTTCCCACCAAAGGCTCCACAAATTCTGCAGAACAACTCCCATTCCTCAGCAGCTCTGTGTGTTCAGTGTGTGAAGGATTCAGAGGTACCATATGAGTTGGCTACCTGTCAGTCTGTCAGCTAAAACAGCCTGAAGGAAGAGGCATTTTGTTTCAGATTTTTAAGAATTTAAACCTACAAGCACTCATGAAGGCAGATGCCAAGATACACTGAAACAGATGGGGCCTTGCTTGTAGACTGAGGGGTTTCTTTGTCATCATTTTAAATACTTTACTGGAAAAAAATCAGAACTGCCCATATCGCCAGAATGATGATCTCCTGCAAACTGAAGGGGGCAGTTTCCCTCTCAAGGTAAATAACCTGCACCTGCTCTTCCAAAGAAATTTAGAAATTCTGGTTTTACCCATTCCAGGCAAAGATGATACCTAATAATGTATCTTTGGTAAATTTACAAAACCGGAGGAAATTCAAACTATACCGTAGGATGCTTGTTCAATTTCATGGATTTAGATTATCCTGAGTTTATGAGACACTTTTATGAACACTGGTCCCTCATGATCCATGCCATCCCCTTATCTGTGCCACATTAAACTCATATTCATAAAAACTTTCAAGGCTCATAAACATACCTTTTTTTATTTTTTACATTTTGTACACTTTTTACAGCTTTATTTTCACCAGGCAAGTGTAATTAAGAATTCTGCTTCTATTAAGAAACTTTCTTTCATTTTGGTTTCCACTGAACATAAGACATAAACAACTTTCTACGTCAAAAGGCAACTCAACACACACTTCGGACTTCTGACTTGAGATTTTTGTCGACACACAAGTAGCATTTTTCCCTTAAAGTTTTATATGAATACTTGACCCTCAGAAAAATGTCAAAACAGCATAAGCCCCTAGCCACTTTTAGAACAGCAATATCACCTATGCTGGTGGTATCATCCACCTCCTCTCTGGGCAATCTGTTTCAGTGCCTCACCACCTTCACAGTAAAGGATTTCTTCCTAATATCTAATCTAAATCTAACTTTTTTAGTTTAAAGCCATTACTCCTTGTCCTGTCACTGCATGCCCTGGTAAAAAGTCCATCTCCAGCTCTTTTTGAGCCCTCTTTAGGTACTAGAAGGTGCACTAAGGTTTCTCTGAAGCCTTCTCTTCTCTAGACTAAACAGGTGGTCCCAGCTCTTTCAGTCCATCTTCAAAGGGGAGATGACCTGGAGATTCTTCAGCTGTCTCTGATCATCTTCAGGGCCATCACACAGGTTCATGTCTTTCCTGAGCTCAGGGGTCCACAGCTGGACACAGTACTCCCTGTACTCAGACATATCTCTGCTCGTCCTAGCAATAAAGTTTTTGTCACAATGCAAAGCAAGGACTCCCCAGCAAGTAATGACTGTAAAAATGTATTTACTAGGAATGTTCAATTTTATTGTCTTCAGAGATGGGGAAATTTCCTTCCTGAGACACTTTTCTTCTTTGTAAGCTTATTAATTCTAGATGTGTCTCTGATTTTACCAGAAGTGTATAGCTATGTTATTACAAAATAGTTCAAGACTCATGCCAAATGAAATGTTGACATGTGTTTGCTTTCCTTCCAAAAAGACAAGACTTACAGTTCAAAAAATATTTTTTACCCATATCTAAACAAAATACATTTAAAAAACAAACACAGAATGCTTAACATGGGTCTTTACATACAAAACCTCCTATTGCAAAAAACTCTAAAGGCTCTCAAGAATTTAACTTTTTACACAATCCAGAGAAAATATTTTGCATTTGGGGTATTTTTTCCCCAATTTTCCACCGCAGAAATTTAAACTTTATGAAAATTTATGCTACTAAAAAAGAAAAAAACATTAACAATATGAGTTAGGTGATTTTATCATCAATGTGCCTGCTGTCTTAAGTGCAGCACTAAAAGCATTACTCATTACAAAAACCTATTCTGAAAGCATTTAGCCACTCCAAGAGTATCACAGAAGGCTTCTGCTGTTCAGCAATTAGAAAAATAAGCCTATAAACAGAGCATGAACCTCAAAACCTGGGGCAGCACACTAAAACAGAAACATTTATACACATACAAAGCAGTTATAAAAATTAGGTAGGCTTCTTTCCAAACCTGTAGAAGCAGCCACTTTTCTGTCAGGAGGTTGTGGTTTAAGATGCAGGTAAATCAATCTGCTTAAAGCTGCAAGTTTTACAGCTTTTAATAGGATACTGAGGCCCAAGTCCTGCTTGTATCTCAAGAAACAATATCACATTCTTGCAGTTAGGATGAGCCAAACATTTATGATCCTGAGAGGACTGCACTGTTCTGGCAGTGGTATATTTATGGTGTGCAACAAGAAAAACAGTTTCCTTTTTAAAATAAAACCATCAATTTTGCCTGTTAATAGCAAATGAATGACACAAACCCTGTGAACTTCAAGGACCTCCACCAAGTTCCTCCCTTCAAGTCTGCACACTGAGTGCAGGCTGGTCTGCTACCATGAGGAATAAACCCTTTATGCTTTATAATGGGAAATTAAAACAAGATTTCAAGAAAGAGGGAGGGGGAAATGTCAGAAATGGTTAGAAATGACACTTTCCCTGCAGAAATTTATCTCACTCATCTCTAGACATTTTCCACATGCTCCAAAGCAGTAGACAAAATAATACTTCTTTCCTCTTCCTGGTATTAATATGAATTTGAATCTTTAAAGTTTTACCCTTCCAGTAACTCATTTTTAAACTTGACATATCTAGGTGTGGGTGAAACAACATCTGCTCTACTTGCCAGAGACAAAAATCCCCTGGACTTCTGACTTTAAGAAAATGAATATACAAGAAAGAGATTAAATATGGCATTTACTGTACATATTACTCTTTAAAGGACACTTAGGTTTTGAAATATATGTTTTGGTACTCTTGTGGAAGAAATTTATACTTATTGTATGCCAAAAGCACACACAACTAATATTATACTATGTCAGTTTAAGTATAGAGGTTTATATGATATGCTGGGGGAAAATAAGCATTATTCAGATGATAAAATTGTCTGTTTTTCTTATTGCTGTATTTTTTTAAGTATGTTTTATAAAACGTTTTATTCTTTACATTACAATTGCCTTTTATTTTCCATTTTAAGGAATTTTCTTCATTTTGATGGAGAACATGATAACGTGAAGAATAGATCATCCTGCTTCTCACAGACCTTTTTTGAAGCATATAGACATTTGACAAATGTACTCTTTCTCAAAAATCTGTGCTTTTTATCTTGACACAACATTCATTTTTACCACAGTAAGAGTTAATAGAGTGCTAATGCATAGAAAGAAGATGGTTAATCTGACTGCATCTACATCAAGAAAGGAAAAGTGCATTCCTTTGCTAAAGCACCAGATTGTTTCTTTACCTTCCTAGAAACCTGTGTGGGTTCTAGCAAGGTGTGTCAAATCAACATCAACAGTTGTTTTAACTAAGTCACATTCTTGTTAGGAGCACATTCCTATGGAATTTCTTTTTGTCTTTGCTATCAATTTTAAACCTCAAAGGTCATGACAAATTGACAAAACAGTGCCACTGTCCTGCTTTTGTTACTTTAAAAAAAAAAAGAAAAAAAAAGAAGGAGAAATGTGACTGGATTATATCAATGTACACAAAAAGTTAATCAAAGTGCAATTAGAAATGTGATAGACTTCTTCTAAAATATGTATTTTTACCAAAAGCAAGTTTTTTAACATTATAAGGAAGGTTTTATTTCTTCGGCATCTCCTAACTGCATTTTTACAAGCAGATAGTTTTAAAGAGAGCTTTATCATTGCTTTTACACAGCATTCATTCCACCTAAGGTAACAATAAACAGAGCTGGGAGTTAACATTGCTTATTGCTGTCAGCATTTCACAAATAGGTCTCTATTTAAAGTGTCCTGTACTATTTGTTAGTAATCATTAACTTTACCTACTGCACCAAGTGAACATCCATCTTTAGTTTAAAAGAACCTGTATCAAATGCTGCAACACACAAAGTGCTTATCACATGTTTTAGTGCTATAACAGTGTTGTTGTTATTGTTATTATTATTATTGTTACTGTCAGTGCTGCTAACAATAATTCCAGTATCAATATGAATTTATTCTTTATATTGGCATCATTTCAAATCAACCATCCATGGCTATGCCATGACCATCTATGCTAAAATTCACAGTTTCAGAAAGCTCCTCTTTCAGAACATGAAAAAGCAAAGCTCTCATTATAGCTCCCAGCAAGTATTTTCATTTAACCTTCTAACTAAGGACTTGTGTTTCCACAGCTACAAGTCATTTGAAAACTGTTATACATCTTTATCAACCTTTCTGACCTCTTTCTTGCTTGTCATTTCTTCACAAGAAATGTATGTGGGCCTCTTTTCTGAATGTCTGGGAGAAATATGGAGCAGAGTTACCGAGACACTCCATAAACACAAACAAAAGAATTGACATCTGTCACTGATTGCCAGCAACTTCATCTGCCTGAAAGTAATGCTGGTTTCCATTTTCCTGTGCTTCACACAGTCCCTACAGACTCATCATATATATTGATATACACACCTATGTACATTTGCATATATATTTATGCATATATATATGTGTGTGTGTGTGTGTGTGTGTTTATGTATTTGAGAGGGCACATGTTCCTTTATCTGTTCCTCAGCTTCAGAATGCCCTCACTGGCCACATTCCACTCATAAATGAGTTTTCTGGATTTAGAGCTCATGTAACAGCAAGCTAAGGGCAGAGGGAAACAAGACACATTGAATCCAAATGTAATTAGGGAAATTTCAGAATTCCTCTACATCACATCTATCAAGGAGCAGAGGTGTGATTAGGTTTAATTAAGAGCTTGCTTTGTTAGTCCTATCTTTTTTTAAATGCTCTAATTAGCTGCAATGAGAGTGCAGTCTTTGATAAGGGCCTGAGTGATTTATATGCCATTTCATACACAACCATTGTATTTTAATTTAATTCAGTTTGGGAAGAGGCACCTGGACATCACTCTCTGCTGTGCCCTCTGGCAGCCCCATTCCCAGGGTGAGCACGCAGCAGACATTAAGCACAGAGGAGATCTGAAGCATTCCTGAGCAGCCAGGAAAGACATGAGAGAAAGGCTGTTCAACAAAAACATGCTGGGCATATAAAACTTCACTAGATAATAGGATTATTGTGTGGAAACACTCCACTCCTATCTCTCAGACTCACAGTAGCTCCAAAAAAAATGGCAATAGCAAGTACTATGTTGGAGTTACAGCCAGAGTGAAAGAATAAGCGTGGTGTTAAACCTAAATCTGGCTCCCAGCTGGAGTTTTGCTGTAGTCTGCCAAGCACAACAGGGAAGAAGGCAACAAGGACACTAGTCTGGAGATCAGAGTGGAGGTGTCTGTAAAGAACAAAGGATATCCAAATAGTATTGTTGGCTACAGACACTGTACTGATAAGTCAGGCAGCATTTGGAACGAGGAAACTCACAGGAGGAGAAGAGAAAGAAACTGAAGGTGGCAGAGGAAAAGAAGAGAACAAAATGGTACAAAACAAAGATAATGAGAAAAAGGCAGAGTTGTAGTGTCCTTCCACATTCAATGATGAGAAATCACTGACTAAGATTATAACTATTGATCAACAGGCAAAAAGAATTACAGAAAAGAGGAGAGAGAGAGCTGCTGAGAGGGGCCAGATATCCCAAAACAGAGTATTGAGAGAAGTGAAGCAGTTTTGCATACCTTTGGGACAAATGCCACTGTACCAAAATACTATGCTCTCTGCAGCATAACCCACAGCTGTGCCTGACCAAGTAGACACAGGGCACTTTATAAAGTGGGTCAGAGAGTTGGTCAGGAAAGCAGGAAGAGAGGTCAAAACTTCTTCACTGATGGTATTTTTACAGGGAAGCATAAGGGGATGTTGCTTCTTGTCCCATCTCACCTTGACCTGGACTGACTTGCTGAGGGGAAAGAAAGACATGTTCTGAATTTAAAAAAACCCTCCAGGAATAGTAATCAGTGAGGATGAAACTAAGGACAGGGATGTTAAGCCCCACATAATGCAATGAGAAGTGAAAAATAAAGTTTCTATAGAAAAGCAGGCATAGAGAAAGGAGACTGCAGCCTTAAAGCCATAGATTTCCCCCCAGAATGATGTTTAGATCTACTTCCACTGGGAAAATCCTCATGTTTTTTCATAAGCCTTTCACAATTACTTGCCATTCTCTGCTCTTGCCTCCTTTCTAGGCTTTTAACACTTAAACATATTTAATTTATCAGAAAAATTAGTTTCAATTGCTTCAAAGTAATGAGTAAAGATACACTCTCTGTCTTTATTTAGCTCATTACCAGATAAATCCCTGCTGCAGACACCAGCTACTAAAGGATGCAGAGAACATGTGCATGTCATGTCGTTTCATGCATCTAATCAGGTCCAGTTCAGTAGGGCAGACATCATGTTCTATACCCGCTCAAGAATGCTTTTTCCCATGTGAATAGGTTTCTCCCAGAAGAAAGGAACCATTTGGGAAAAACTAGACTTCTTTGGGGAGTGATAAGCAAAGTTACATCTTTGTGCAGATATTGTTAACACAGACAGTTCCTCAAAAGAATGTTTCCACAGTAAGTTCCCAATAAAGCCTTTCAAAGACACCAGCCTTGGGAGCAGGTAGCGCTCATCTTAAGGGATTGCTGCAGACATCAGAGGTCAGCATGTCTTCAGCCGTATTTAGATGGAGCTGGTACATCCTAAATAAGAAGCCAAGTCACTGGGATGTTGTCTCTCTTAGAGCTTTCCCTATAACAAGGTACTCCAAGGACTGACTTGCTCTGCTGCAGAATGATACAGGTTTTCAGAAGTTCAATCAAACTGAAATTCTCCATAGTCTTGACCTATAATAAAAACTCCCCCAGCAAGGTACTGAGTAAGCATATTTTTCTAACCACTCTAGGTAGCGCTCCTTAGTCCTGACACATAAATTATTGGTGCTTCCCTGTTCTCCCTGATGCCTCCTTCAGTGGAGTATTCAGATCTGTGGTGTCAGGTAACTCACAGCTGCCTGTCCCTGACTTACACAGGCATAAAAACTTGCCTGTTTGCTCTTTAAAAGTACCATGAAAACCAAAGACACTGAGGAGAGGTTTGTTTCTCTTTTACACTTCCCAAAAATATCAGTGAGGTATTTTCTTTATAGCCTCTGGTCATAACCAGAAAAAGAGAAGCATTCAAGTTGAAATTGAAAGCGTGAGGTCTGCCTGGTTTTCAATTTCTCCTCTTTCTGGAAATCACTAGATACATATAGTTCCATAACTACTACATTGTGAAAAGTTCTGTTGAACAAAAGTATTGCATCTGACTGTCACATTTAAGAAAAATAAATAAAAAACTCATTTTCTTTTTAGTTGTTGACTTCAGGATTAGCTATCATAGATGCCCCATTTTCATGTTCTGTGAAGTCCTCTGCACACATATTAGTCTTGGGGGAAGGATGTTCAAAATAGAAATGCAGTAAAAAAGAAAAAAAGCAAGAAGCTTTCAGCATCATTTGATGGAAATTAAATGATTGTGAAGATTCAGCAGTTCAGTAAATGGAGCATCTGTACTTTCTAGTCACATTAAAAAAATAATGCTCTAAATGTAAGCCTGACCAATAAGCCATATGAATTACACCACACTGTTTTGTATCTAGATCTTGAACTGCTCTGTACCACCATCAAGCAGACAGAATAGATTAAATCACCACAGAAGACAAATTCAGAAACTAGATTATCATTAGACTAGTCTCTGCCAATTCATGAATAGGTTTTTAGAATCTCTGTTTCCCAGAGAATACTGACAACCAACCAAATCTTGTCTTTTGAGATCAAATAGTCTGCTTTGCATTGTTTCAGTGTATGCTGCAACATTAATAAATGACCATGTTATGTGGTATGTCAGGCAGTGTGCCAACAAGACAAACTCAGGTTTTTGTTTGTTCTATCACTGATTTGCTTCTCATTGTAACCTTGTGGACCTCTGGCCTACATTTGTGAGGGCCTTCACTAAGAGTAACAAAGACTCTCTGGAGAATTATGTCTTCCCTTTTCTGTTTGAAACATTCAGCTGGAAAATTTTCTGTGACCTTCCCTGTGTAGATAAGATCTGCTACAAGAGTGTTGGGGGAAATGCTATAATTTTATCTGCTTGCATCCTGGCACTTTCATCAGCACACCTAATTCTGAAAGGTGTCAGTCTCCCAGTTCAAGGCAGTTACAAGATTCAGTCATGAGTTGTTCAATATCTGACACTAGAGCCAGCTTATTACATCAGGATACAGCTCTTATTCAGAACAAAAACAAGTTCTTTTGTTTACTGAGAAACTAAAAAAAAATATTGACTGTGTTCCTGAACAGTTACAGGTGATAAAAATATCAAAAAGTACAGCTAAGATATTATCTGCAAGGCAGTTTCATAGGTCTGGGTAATTCATTCAAGATTTTTAATCATGGGAAGTATCAATCTTACAGCTATGCTAATAAAAGTCACAATGTATACTTGAAAAATACTAGGATCATATCTGTTTCTTTTAGTCATGCCCAAACAGTTGCAAGTTTAATTAAAGATATCATTTGCCACTAATACCATACAAACATATTTTTACCCTCTAGTCAGTAGAAACTGTAGTGCAAATTCTTCTGTGTTTATTCCAAACTTTATTTTCAGAATAAGTCACTAAACTATTATAATCTCTGCTCTTTAGAGCATTTTATTCTTGGTTCTTGGGTACTTCTCTATAGGAGTAATGTTTGCCAGTTTTTGGCTTTCCTTTTGCCATTCCTGTGTTGCAGCTGTTGTCAATTTATTTCGCAGTAGTCTAAAAGGACTTAGGCCCCCATCACCAGCACATCAGATACATTTGGTCTACAAGTACCTGAGACAAACAGCACCAGCCAAGTGGCCCACGGCAGATATAATTCTTAAGGGGGAGCAACATCAAAACCATATAAAGCAGGGATGCGTCAATCAACTGATTTGTTTGATTGTAATGTTGGTTTTGGCATTTTACCTCACAGAAAGTAGTCTGGCATCTTTCTCTGAAAAATAGCTGAACTCTGCTTTTGTGTCCCTGAATACAGGACTAGAACTCTCTAATTCAAACTTGTATTACCAGTGTGATATGTCACAAACACTAACTTTCAGACATGTAGTTCACTCTGCAAAAAGCAAAAAGTCATGAGTTCAGGCTATGGCTTGTATGGGTTTACCTCAGTGTTTTGTTAGAGCATGTTTCCCACTGTTCTACAGGTTGTACTAGGAGTACTCACTGAGAGACAAAGGAATTCATAATTTTGAAGACCTTTCTTCTAGTCAGACGATAGAAGGGCCTTTAATCACCCTGTTCTATCACTAGTCCATCAAAAGCCAGATTCAATTAAAGATTTCAGCTCCTAACTACCCATTGCCAAAGTTGATTAGGAAGCTGGAAGCCTGCACGTCTTATCAAAGGTACAGGATGAACAAAAAGAGTTGCAGTGCAAATGAAAACTGAGTGTGACAGAATTCCAAATGAAAACTGAGTGTGACAGGATTCCATCCTCTTAGTGACAGAGTCTCCCAGTTTGAAGGGATTATAATAAAAAAGGTAGAGATACTTGAAATGTTTGCAAATACTCTTCTGTCTGTGCACACTTGTTCTGGAACTGTAGCTGTCAATTTTTTCATATCCTTGGAGTAAGATTTTCTAAGCACAAAATCCCAGGGAAAACAAACGTTCTTTTCTGTATATGTGTGCTAGTCCTACTTGCCATGATGATCAATGGTATTTTATCTGTTCCTTGTGTTTTTTGTCTAGTGTCTCTTCTTCTATACTTGGGCCGTAAGGTCTCTTGGGCAAGGACTATTTTATGCCTGCCTTTAAAGCACCAAGCACAATGACATCCTGGTCCTTTACTTCATTGCTGTTGCAAGGAACAATCTGGATTTTAGTTCTTAGATGAAAGGGGGTTTCATTCTTTTTAAAGGGCAATTTAAATATTGTTATTTCTGTCAGCCAAGAAGCATAACCAAATGGGGAAAAAAAAAATAAAACAGTTGACAATGCTTTCTGCACAAGCCTAGAAATATTAAAGGAGAAACAGCTGCCTCATATTACCATTAATTATGTATCTGACTACCAGGAGGTGCTTTGTCATAACAGAAATCAAAGTTGTCTCAGGACAAATGACAAAACCATGAGGCTCTTTTAAGCTGGAGTTATGAATGCTGTCAAAGGCAAGTGGAAATGGCCATATTATCTAAAGTTAGTAACAAAGCTGAACAAAGAGTTTCAAAAGAATCAAAACAACATTGAGGTGGACAGATTTTTTACACAGAAGAATTATATTATTTTTAAGCCAACTGTCAAATCAAAATCAAAGACTTCCAAACCCAAGTTGTAGGGTGTGGAAATACCATCAGATGCTTTATATTGGCTTGGTGTAAAGCTAACTGGGTTAGTCCACTGTCTTCAAGAGTCACTGGCTGTGTTATCTTGGAAAAGTGAAAGAGAGAAGCTGCAAAATTTTAAAGTAAAGGTAAAACAGTGAGAAAAGCAATAAATCTTCTTTTCTCTGATAATAACAGCATGCTCTTTCATTTTATTTTAGACAGTAAAGTGACTCAAAGTCTCCAAAGCACCCCAGTAAGTTACTTGTTAATCCACAAAACATAATCACAGTCTTCTGTTGCATATATCCTGTGTTCCTCTGAATCTTGAAACTACTTACATTTTTCTAAGATCAAAATAAATTTCTCAACACCTGAGCATCAGACTGCAGTCAAACTCTTGCTGATATGAAAACAAACAAACAAACAAACAAACAAACAAAACCAACCTAACAAAACCCCCACACCTACACTTCAAAAGGTGGCAGATCTCTCTAGAGTTGATGATGATTCCTTTTGCCCTCGTGAACTTTGCTCCAGTCAAAGGCAAATCAGCAGCCACTGGCATAAAAATGAGTATTGAAGGAAAGACATGTCCAGCTGGACCTCTGGGAGGGGTGAGGGGCTAGAGAATGTGGCCTTTTCCTGCAACAGGAGAAGCAGAAAGCCCTGGTTCCCTACGATCTCTGACTGCTCCCATCCCTTCCCTCTCCAGGAGACCAAGATGCACAGTTAGATGCCTGAAAGGGCACTGGAGAGGCAGCAGGTCAACACGTGAAGCAGAGGACATACTCTCCTGCCTGACAGGTCTCAGGGGAAGTGAAAGCCCCATATCCCAGGGGGAAGCTGGAGAAGGAGGAAAGAAACCTCAGACTCCTGTCTCCACCTGTTTCCAGATTCCCATTCTTTCTCCAAGCCTCCCAAAACCTCCATTGCTCTTTCCAGTCTAAGTCATCCATATACCTGTTTCATGTACTCAGAGTTATCTAAACCTGTCATATTCCCTCTTTTCTCTTCCCATTACCCACCTGGAGCCCTCCTTGCAGATAATGAGCTTTCCATACAGAGCTGAATCTCCTTAGCCAACTCTGGCTGTAACTACAACTCAGATGAGGGCTGTACAATCACTTTGTCATTTCCACATCCTGTGGTGAAGAGCACCTCTGCGGAAGGAGATTTCAGAGCACCCCTCTGTTCACACTTCACTCTACCCTGGTCCTCTGGCCAGTCATTTTAATGAAACCTGGGGGAGAGGAAGGCAAGAAATGGCAACTGTACCACTGATTCTATTTAATGCATTGCATTCAAACCCTTCCATGGCCCCAAGACTCAATCCTTGTAATTGCTCATGTTCCCTGTAATAACCATACTCACACTGGCTGTGTCTGAGCTGCACACACGCCACTCCAGCTAGGAGTCAGAAAGTGCCTGGAGCAGGTGCCCACACCTTGGAGCTCAGGAGCAAGTGCCACATGGCCCTTGTCAGCTCAGTCTTGACCTTATACACAGCAGGAGAATGGAGGTCAGAGACTTTATCATTAAAACAGTGCTTCAAAAAGCATTTTTTAGACACTTGCCTACCCATGGCCACAACATGTTTACTGGGGTGGATTAACTTTGATGGGATTGAAATGGATTGGTCTGGACTCAGAGCGACAGACATACTGCCCCACTATGCAATGCTAGTGAAACCTATTATCTGCTTTTCTGCTTTTAATCTATCAGTCTAACTTTCTTTGTCTTTTAATCACTTCCAATAAACCTCAGTGATCCTTTTTTCTAGTCTCTTCATTATGTTTTTCTCATAAGATAAATGGATGTCATGGATTTATATCTGCTATCAGACAAGGCTATATTCTGATGTATTAGTGAAGACAAAATCATGTAATAACAGGAATTTTAAATATGATATAAAAAATGTCTTTTCCCACTCTTAAAAGACTTTTTTTTTGTTTGGTTTGGGGGTTTTTTTGGGGGGTGGTTGGTTTTTGTTGGGTTTTTTTGGGTTGGTTGGTTTGGTTTTTTGTTTTTTTTTGTTTTGTTTTGTTTTGCTTTTTTTTGTTGTTGTTGTTGTTGTTGGGTTTTTTTATAAATTATGATTTTCACAGAGCCCAAATGAAGTGAATTTGTTGCAGGAAATCTATGAAGAGTCTGGAGAACTTCAGAAGAACAAAGATACTTTGTTAAATTAGAAAACCATTTCCTCTGTTTTCAGTTGTGAGAATAAGTAGATTTCTAAAGACTTTAAATCAGCTAAATCCCTGATACTACCAAATCTAATTCTTGGAGTGTCCTGTGCAGGGCCAGGAGTTGGTCTCAATGATCCTAATGGGTCCCTTCAAACTCAGCATATTCTATATTTCTATAGTTTGGAATTTACTCTGTGATTTAACTTCATCATTTTTTGTTGAGCATTAGTCCTTCCTAATTCTCTGCTCAGCCTTCTGTGTCTGTTTCCTTTCTCTCTTTTCCCCTTTGGCATCAGAAACATGATATTTTTTCCACAGCAGGACTCAAAATTTGAAGCCAAAATCTGGGTTTGTGTTTTTTGTTTTCCCCTCAAGCACTTCATTCTACAACTGGCTGACGGTTCAAATGCATAGCATCATAGAATCATAGATCTTAAACTTTTCCTTGTTGTGTTATGTATTTTTCACTCTCCGGTGCACTGTCAAGGAGATTCACATCTTTGCTTTTCCCTTACAAGCTGTATAGAATCTCATTCTCAAGTTCAACATTACTGCCAGAAGTCCTCCTCTTTGCTTCCTGTGGCACTCCACTACTGCCATGGCCAAGAGTAGAAGCACTACCAGATGACATCCAAGTTCACAGGGTTGAGAGTAGTTTCTTAAGGTTCCAAACATCAGTCTCATAATGAAAGTAAGATATATGACATCATAAAAGGATACAGAAAGATCTAAAGCTAAAATTAGACATTTGGTTCCATTCCTGGAAAACAACATTTCTTCCCAGTAAAATCAGAAGGCTGTTGAAAACCCTTTCTGTTGCCTGCTGGTGAACTCAGAGAGCAAGGGTGTAGGTTGAAAAGCCTTTGCCTTCTCAAATGCACCCAAGGAAAATTAAGCAAGTAGCCGTTTGCATCGCAGCATTGTTATTCAGTCTCATGTTTCTCCTGTGGGAATGTGGCAAACTGAAACTGACCTCATGCTTGTCATTTAATGATTTTATTGGGCTTTTTGATATTAAACGTTTCCTCTGGGTCAGGGCAAAAGAAGGGCTTAGATAGGAATACCAAGACCATGCTCTGCTGTGGCTTGAGAAGGTGCAGTCTCTCCCATTGTTGAAAGTTTTCTAAATGGATGCCTAAAATAAGGACAACATTTCTATTGAAATTTTCACAGCCACAAAATGCATACTACTGTGGCTCCATCTGGGAGTAAGGATCCAAGCAGAAGTGTTTTCTCTTGCTTTGTAGTTTCTGGATCAGAATACAGAAAGATATTAAGTTTGTCCAAGAAACAGCGGGTGTTAAGTCTTCAGTTTTCACAGATAATTTTAGACTTGAAAGAGTAACCAAGAAAGCAAAACTTGAACATTTGGGTTGATTCAACAGAGAATAAATCAAATTTATTGTTTATAAAAAATGTCTGTGATGCAGAAAAATATTTAATCCTTTGGAAAAATAAGTTAACAGAAATAAAAAGCAGAATGAAATCCAAGGAAAACTTAAAGCTGTGACTATTTGTAAGCACATTAAGATGCTCATTGGAATATTGAGCCCATGAGACATTTCTCATCTTTAAGGGAAAGTAATTTATCAAATTTTATGTGTATATATATATATATAATATGTATATATATATAAAATATGGATGTATATGAATACACAATGTGATTTAAACAGAATTTTCAGAGAGCTATTATTTATGGACTTTTTACTAAAATGGAAGAACATGCTTAAACTTCTTTTGTAAATTTAGTGCTTGTTTTTCCATCCTAGAAGAGGTCCCTTAAAATATTAAGAACAAAAGCTAATGCCTCCATGTGACTCTTAAAAACTGCATATCAATATGAGCAGGTGAAGAAAAAAAAATATTCAAACAATGTAAATAGGTCAGATAATTCAGGAACTAACAGAAGTGAGGGAAAAAAAACCCACACAAAGTTGTTTGTATGAGACGGATTACTTTTTCAGGACTGGATTTTTCAGCTCATGTTGCTCTAATGGCACGAAGAACATTTGGACCCAAAAGCTATGCCTAGATTGCTGAACGCAGCTTGCCTGAAGCTGCTCCCTGACACTGAGACCAAGTGGCACGGAACAGCCTGTATCCATACTATCAAACTCTCCTACCCTATAAAATAGGGTGGCTGCAGCTACACCACACTTGGGAGCAGTCCCTGGCCTAAGCTAGCTCCTGGACTGTGCCTGAAAATCGTTTGGGAGAGCACTGCTTGGCCAAAAGCAAGCCAAGGGGCATTTCAATAATTTAACAATATAAATAATCAAGTCCAGTGATGTGCCCTGGCACTGCTTAATTTATTAGAGCAGACACAGCTGACACAGCCAGCTGCTGATCCCTTAATAGCACAGAGAAAGAACAGATGGCCTTGGACTGCTCTCCTCTCCAAGCAGGGGTGCCGGGAGCGTGCCACAGCATATGCAGGGTTTCACCGGGGGCCAGAGGAAACCCGCTCCGTGCAGAGCGAGCCAGGGCTCATGCTGGTAGCAAAGCTGCTGCTTTCTAGCACCATTGTCTCCCTCCCCTGTGGGGCTGTGCAGGAAAACAAACTACCTTTTGCTTGGTCCCAAGTTCATGGAGGGCTGGAAAATGCAGTAGTAGCCCACTGGGGCACTGGAGAAGGGACTAGGGTTGGCAGTGGTCCTCTACATGCATGGTCAGAGTCTATGCCCAGGGGTTGGAGACAAAGCTCTCCATGCTGGAGACAGAGCATCCCCATGCCCTGCTGTGCTGCTGGAGGTTACTCACTACAGCATGAACAAAAGCTTTGATATCTGGCTTTTAATATATAAAAAGGTATAAATCCTTCACTGCTGAGAAGCACAGTTCAGCCCAGCCTTGGGAGCTGTGTCCCTTGCCAGGGAGCTGTGTGCAGCCACCAGGAGAGAACAGCCCCCTCCCCTGGCAGTGGGATCCAAGGGATTTTGTACATCTAGGGACCACTTTTCCAGATGGCAGCAGGGAGGGAGCTGCTGGGACCCTTCTGTGCTGCAGCAAAAACCAGACACAGGCTTACGGGAGGGGCTGCACTGTATAAGTGCAATTTACATTTCTTGGTGGTGGCTTGTTTTGCTCCTGAGTAGTAGTGTAAGTATCTGTGCTGTGCATTTTTCAAAAATTATCTACTTTTTAATAGAAGAGTTTTGTTACTGGACTACTCTTACATTAATTTTTAATGAATGTCTGGAAAGACAGCAATTACTTTTTGTAGGTCACTGCATAAAACCTGACTTTTCCTTCAAGAGTCTTGTTTCAAGGATTGTAATGAACTAAACCACAAACATTTAAATGACATAAAAAATTAAAAAAAAAAAAAAAAAAAGAAAAGACAAAGGAAAAAAACCCACGCAAGGCAGTCATGCATAGACTAGCTCCCAATGTGAGATTCAAGATGCAACTATTTTGTGTCTCTCCATCTGTTTTTGTCTGGAAAGAAACTAGGCAGCCCTAAGGAATTCAACAGCTATTCCTCATTTGCCTCACAGCATTCTTGCTGTTAAGCCTCCATGGACGAAACACATGCCATGAGCCTCAACTCTTTCTCACCTATCCAGTTAAGATTGACATTCCAAGCTGCTGGTCCCCACTGAGGGCTGACCCTCATCACCAGGGTCCAGCCTCACATCTATCACAGCCTGCATAGTTTGGCTCAGTCTTCCTGCAAGAAAAGTCTGCCCTCCAACAGTCTCCATTGCCAGTCATCAGCCAGACAGGCAGCATGAATGCCATGTTAAGCATGTACATGTCCTCAGAAACTTGCCTCAGAGATATTCTTTATCTTGCCCTGATGAATGGTGGGGAAAAGACTTTTGTTAGGACTTTTTCCTCATTCTCCTTCATTTTCATTCACATGCTATGGTTTTTTGGTTATAACTTACCCTTCAGAGTTTGCTATACCTCCACAGAAGGATTAAAATGTTTCAGTGAGGAGGGATTGATGTAAACCTGACACCACGGCATGTGAATTCATCTGCAGCCAGGATATGGGAAATGTTTCCAAAATCAGTAATACAGGCAAGACCTTAGATAATCTGTTTGCAAAATGTGGGGCTGGTCTCAGGCCACTGACATCTGTGGATAAGTTGGCTTGCCTCAGCTGAAATAACTAGAAAATGAAACAGTGCCAACAATACTTAGTGAATGAGAAACCCTGACCCTAAGTGTGTTGGATCCAGGCTGCATTCAAGCCCATGGGAGCTATAAATGCATTGTGAATGCAGGTGTTTGTGTCCTCAGCACTGTGCATGGAGCCTCCACAGCAAAAACAGTGGGGTTGTTTTACCTCTCTGATGTCCCAGCCACTGGAACAGGTCATCACTGAGATAAGCCATTGGAAAGACAAAACATCCAAGTGCTCAAGCCATTCTCTGGAGTTTCAGAGTGATTTCCTGGGACAGCTCCTAGGGATTTGCTAACTGGGGCATCTACAGTGGCTTGAGGCAAGAGTAGCTCTCACCTAAGCAGTTGGATTTCAGTTTGAGACTGTGTTCCCAATAGTGCACCTGGAAGCCTCTGCCAGTCACATGGGACCAGACTAACTTTTTAAACCAAGCTCATTGATCATCCCGGCAGAAACATGTTACTGCAATTCCTGAAAACCTCATGCAATTAATCCTCCTGTTTGCACAACCTCAGCAGTAAGGATGACAGGGGAGAAGAAGACAAAAAGCTGTAACAACTTTTACGTGAGATATCCATGACAATTTATTGCAAAAATTTGAATCTGAAATGCATAATGCCACTGAAAAATCAAAAGGAAGGGAATTTTTGCCAGAGCTGATTTTACAATATTTACAGTAGGAAAAGAAGAGGCAATTACCCAGATTAGTCCAATCCCTCTCAGTGACACCAGTGCACAATTTTCCTTAAAAAAGGCTGTATTCCCAGGAATTTTAATAAAAGGCCCATAAACATCTTATTACAGTTGCTGAAAAAGGAACAGAAGAAGCAATCTAATGTGATCATACTACCAACACAGAGCAAGTGTCTTATAAACTGTGAAACAGGAAAAGCTAAACTCTTTGAATTTCCTCTCTGCTAACCCAGTTTGCTTTTAGCATTAGGAGAAAATAAAATTATAAAACAATAACGATTTCTTTTGAGACTGGTAACATAAATAAGTCTCTTGCTTCATGTGAATCTGAAAAGTGCAGCCACTGTTTTTTCCTCCATACAGACAGAAATCATTCTGCTCCTGCTCTACTCAGAATTAGAGTCCTGGTAACTGGATCCCTGAAAGTCTGAAGCAGGCCATGTAAAGGTCTAAGAAACATCTGAAAAGTCTGCAGCACAGTTTAAAATAGAAGCATTCTTCTTCATTCGACTACCATCTTCTTGTTGCTCAGGAAAGAGGCAAGACTTCTAACTCCCAATATGATATCTCTGTACATTAACTAATTAGCAAAAAGGCTAAATTCAAAACCAAATCGCTCAAGTAGAAATTCAGGACCTAATTTACTGTAATATTAGGCCCCTGGCTCCTATTCTCTTCAGTTCATAAATGCAGATTGGCTAGAGGGACTGCAAAACACAAAGCAATAACATAAAATAAACTATTAAAGCAAAGGACACCGTGTTCCTTTGATTCTCGCACACACCCACACATATACGCCCACACATACTCAAAAGCTCCTCAGGAGTAAGAATACTGAAATGTGAGAAGTCCAATATACAACAAGGCTGTAAAACAGACTTATTACTTTTTTTATGTACATGTCCTGTGACATTAAGCAGCTTTTCTTGAAAAAAGGCCATGATATCTACGTGCCTTTTTTTTCTTTTTTGCTGCTGGAGAGGTAATTGCTTTTTCAATAGAAGTCATTTCAAGCCTCTTGCTATACATTGAGTGACACACTGGACAAGTAATTTTGTGTTCCTGCAACAGTAAATTAGAAAGGCAGTAGAGTAGTAGAGTAACCACAAGACAATCTTCCTTTCACCTTCTAATTATTGCATAGAAAGCACAAAAAAAACATACAATGTCCAGCTATTGATTCCACAATGGAACCTGTTTCACCCCATACTCCTTTGAAATAGTTCATGTCTACACTGCTTTTAAAATGATTGCAAGTGTTGAGAAAGTTAAGCAAGAACGTTGCAAAGGATTGATTTTACAGTGAACCCTTTAAAAAATTAAAGACTGTTTTTCCATAATTTCTCGATTATGTCAGAGCTTGATTTGCCCTTTAAAGTTTTTCTGCCTTAACCATCCCTCCATTCAGGCATCCAAATTCACTTGTGAGTCCCATTCACCAGTATCTCAGCTCAAGTTGGTAAAGTGGATTGCACTTGTGCTCTTACTGAAAGGCAGAGGAAGAAAGGTTAGCAAGGTCTGGAGCCGTCACCTCCATACTGAATGTTACAGTGCAGAGCTGGATTCAGTGCTGAGCTCAGATTGCAACACATTTCACAGATGCTTCACATCACTGAGAGAAAAAGAACTGAGGCCAGCTGTGCTGGTTTTGACTGAGGTAATTTTCTTTACAGTGGCTGGTATGGGGCTGTGTTTTGGATTTGTGCTGAACACAGCACTGATAATACAGAATTGTTTTCATTATTGCTGAGCAGGGCTTGCACAGAGATCTGGCCTTGTTTGCTTTTTGTACTGCCATGCTGGCATGGGAGTGCATGGGAACTTGCGAAGAGACACAGATGGAACATGGCACCCAAACTAACCAAAGGGATATTCCAGACCACATGACACCATGCTCAATATATAAAGCTGGGGGGAAGAAGGAGAAAGGGAAGGACATTTGGTCTTGGCATTTGTCTTCTCAAGTCAGTTATGTGCAGTGGAGCCTTGTTCTCCTGGAAATTGCAAAACACCTGCCTGCCCGTGAATTAATTCCTTGATTTGCTTTGCTTCTATGCATGGCTTTTGCTTTCCCTATTAAACTGTCTTTGTCTCAATCCATGAGTTTTCCAGCTTTTACCCACCCCATTCTCTCCCCAGTCCCACTGGTGGGGCAGTGAGCGAGTGGCTGGGGGGCTTGGCTGCTGGCTGGGGCTAAACCATGACACCAGCTAACACCAGTTTTATTCAAAAACATGCAGTATCTCCCAAGAATTCTTCTATGTCTGGCTAAAACTGATTCAGCCTGCTGAAGAAGGGAAAAAGAGTTAAAGTAGTTTTATTGTTGTGTACTCCAGTTTACTTTCCTTCCTTGTCAATGTCTTCTTTCCCAAAAGTGTCAAGTACAGATGGACAGAAATAGGATAGATCCTTTTGAAGAAAGCAGTTTATTTTCACACTATGCAATGACTATTATAAGCGTGCAAAACAGAAAGCAAAAGGTTAATATTGAAAGCATGCAATAAACCATTTCCAAATGCACAATTTTACAGCACAGGCAAAGAGAAGTTTCTCCAGAATAAATCAAAGCAATGAAAATGGAAAAAGCAACACACTGAAATCCATACTTCACTACTTAGATAAAATACCTGTAAAATTTAAAGCAAGCTTTACAAGCAATTCACTAACTGTTTGTTCAGATTCCATGACTTTTCATAAATAAAATGACAAACATGTAAGGTAAACATCCAGATGCAGCATGTCAGTTTTCCTATCTCCAAATCCAAGTCAGAAACAAATTACTTCCCTTCTGTGCTTGGACTGAAAATTAGAAATAAGTCGAGCTGGTTCACTTTGGCTCAAGGGATTGACTTTCAATTGGCTTGCTGAGTTAGGGAGCAGCAATAAGCTTCCTGTTTGCAGAATATAATCTTAAACTTGGCACTTGCTCTCCCTGCAGTCCTCTGGCACAATGGCATCTATTCAGACTGCCTACTTTAGTTGCCAAACACGAGTGCTGAACATCTCAGAACTGGATGCCTGGACACAGCAGGCATCATTAATAAGATAACTTGGAGTACCCAGCTTAGGGCTACTTAGCCCATGGAAAGAGCCAGGCCTGAAAGAAGGTTCCTGAAGAATGATTTGAAGCGCTAAAGAAGATGCCAACTTCCCCCTGCAGCCAGGAAGACCCTTAACAATGAAGAAATAATCCTGAAAGTTTCCTTGGGAGTACTAGTGTGTAGCTGAATAGAAAACTCTGTGAAGGAGAGGAGAAGGTGCACTCCTAGCAGGGTGTTCTCTTAAAGTTTTGCATTAAAGGTTTGTGTCTGCATGTGCTCAGCATGACAAGCCCCCTCCTGTGGGCACCACATCACCAACATGCCCACTTCTTCTGCTGCCTTGGGGAGTGGCGATGGGGCTTAGAACAAACGAGACCTGATGCCTTCCAGCACCAAACACAGAGTCAGTGCAGAACTGAGCCCATTGCCCTCTCTCCAGTCATGGGCCATTTGTTGCCTCCTTAGAGGTTGTCTAGCAGAGCCCATCTCCACACAATCTCACATATCACAGCAGCACAGAGAATACACTTCCCTGAGCAATTGATTAGGTAAGTGAAGTAGACTATATTACAGCCAGCCACTGCAAGTTAGGAGGTGATGTACTGCTGGCAACACAGTGAAACTTTGTTTCGATACATCCTGTAATGTATATGTGTCTCCATCTATATATATGCACCATAAAATATGAATATACACATGCTATATATGTATATAATTCAGAATATATAGATTAAACATTATGTCATATGTTACAAATAATTGCATTTATTATAAATATTTATATATTTTATGTAAGTAATATATATAAACTGAGATCTTATTCAGAAAAATTATAATTCAAAGTTACTTTCAGATTTTCTGGGCTGCATTCTTTAGAGTACCTGTCACTGCCAAAAAACCTGTCCCCCAGAATGGGATCAACAAATTTAATGATTGCGTTTGACAAAATACAATGTTGCAGCAAAAATCTTACCAAGAGCTGCAATGATATAAAGCAATCAGTTAAACTGAACCTCTACTTCCTCTGCTTCCACTTTTAAGCTTGAATAAATGTAACATAAATGTAGAACAACCATAACTCTTGCAGCATCTGCAATCCTGTCTTTCTGTTTTTTGATTGAGTTTGTTTCGTTTTGTGACTTGGTTTTCCCAGTACTGCTTTCCTATTCAGTGCAATATATTGGCATTGTACATTAAAAAATTGTAAACTGTACAAATAAATTTCATTCATAGTTACAGCAAGTCATACTAAAGCTAAGCTGCTGGGGCAAATAATACCCTGTGAATATCAAGGTGAATTGTACTCCATTAGTATAGGCAAATGCAGAACAGTTTAGCTGAAGTCTGTAGATATTCCAAGTTTAAATAATAAAAAGAAAGTACAGAATGTGGATTAACAGCTAAGAGTATTACATAAGCTTTAGCAGTATTCTACCCATTTGATGAAGTTACAAACATTTTTCAGGCTGTTGTCAGCATGACAGAAAGAAAAGACTATGAGACCCACAGCCCTTTTCTTGAAGAGTAAGTTATGCAAAATGTGACATTATATTCTCTGTCCTGTGTCAGTCCTCTTATAATTCACTCATTGCATTTTTACTAGAACTTATCCTCTTCATGAATCTATCTTCCCCTGTGTATTTGTTTTGTATGGCCAGGTTTTAGTAGCAGAGTGGCTACAAGGGCGCCTTCTGTGAGAAGGGGCCAGAAGCTTCCCCTGTGTCCAGCAGAGCCAATGCCAGCCAGCTCCAGGACAGATCCACTGCTGGTCAAGGCTGATCGAATCAGGAATGATAGTAATGCCTTTGTGGTAACATATTTAAGAAGGAGAAAAAGGTTTTCAGGCGCTGGAGCTGAGGCTCCCCTGCAGCCCATGGTGCAGACCATGGTGGGGCAGCTGTGCCCCTGCAGCCCATGGAGGGTCACTGGGGTGCAAAGATCCCCCTGCAGCCCATTGAGGAGCCCATGCCACAACAGGCCCAAAGGCAGCTGTGACCCCATGGGAGGCCCATGATGGATCAGGGTCCTGGCAGGGACCTGCTGACACATGGGGAGAGGAGTCCATGCTGGAGCAGGTTTTCCTAGTAGGGTTTATGGCCTATGGTTGACCAATGCTGGAGCAGCCTGTTCCTGACAGACTGCATCACACAGAAGAGGGACCCATGTGGCAGCAGTTTGTTAAGAACTGTTGCCTGAGGGATGGACTCACACTGGAGAGGTTCGTCAAGGACTGTCTCCTGTGGGAGGGACCCCACAGGGAACAAGGGAAAGACTCCTCTCCCTGAGGCAGCAGTGAAAACAACTGACTGTAACCCTTATTCCCCATCTCCCTGCATGGCTGCAGGAGAGGAGGTAGAACTTGGAATGAGGGAGAGGTGGGGGGAAGGTGTTTTTAAGATTTATTTTACTTCTTATTCTCCTGCTGTAATTCTGTTAATAATAAATCTCATTTATATCCCCATTTCAAGTCTGTTTTGCCTGTGACAGTGATTAGTAAGTGATCACTCCTGCTCCTTATCTCAACTCATGAACCCTTGGTTATATTTTCTTTCTTCCGTCTGGTTGCAGGAGGGAGGGAGAGAGAGGGTATCTGGCATTTAGCCAGGGTCAACACACTACACCATGAAATAGAACTTTCTTCACTTGTGAAGCTGGGTTTTTTCAGCAAAAATATCAGTACATTTGTGTCATTATCAAAGTTGTTTTGTAGGATTGTTATGGTTTTTGGCCACAGGTTATGTTCTCTCCCAGGGTGCTACTTGCTTGGTCCCAGCCTCATCACCAAGTGAAAAAAACCCCAAATGTCCTGATGTCATATATGTCTGGTTGTCAAGTACAGACATCCCACAGATCTGGCCACAATCTTTTGTGGGCTCAATGTCTTCTAGGCACCATAAATAAAATTCTCTGGATCACAGACAATAACTTGAGGTCACGAAGAAAAATTGAAATTATACAAAATTTGGCTGTGCACCTACTTAGCAGCACAAGTTGCTTTACCCTCAAAAACTGGCAAGTCTACTGCAGGGAGAAAGCTATAGCTTAAAAAATCATGCCGTTCAAATTACAGAGGTGGTAGATAGAGAAAAATATATTTGAACATTAAATCACGAATGTAAGATGATTGGCATTTGCTACTTTTTTCTGCATCATTCATATGGCATCATTGGTGTCCAAAACAGTAAACCATAGCTGAGCTGAGGTAAGGTGAAGAACTGGTCATTACAATCAGTTGAAATGCATGGCTTATACTCCAAGATATAAAATATTGTGAGTCATATTCTGGCTGTAGTTTCACTGATTTTCCTCTTCAGCTATATCCAGCTGAGCCATGAAACACCCTGTTGCTGGGAATCACATCCTCATTGATACATACCTTGTGCAAAGAGATGTACACCTCGGTGTCAGTATCCTCTGCCTGTGATCTCTGGTTGCTCAAAATTCACCACCAAGTCCTCCAGTTCCTTCACCTCATGGCTGTTCTTCCTCATCAAAGCTTTTAATGGATTTATCATACAAAAACATTTCCCAGACTAATATTAAACTTCAATACCGCAGAGGTCTGAAATGTGATTGTTGTGGGAATTCCTCTGGCTTTGCAGCATTTAACTTCTCAGCCACAATCCCATGTTAATGTAGAAGTTTCTGTGTCTTGAATAGGTTTGTGCCCTCCCAGAACAATGTTAGATTAGAGCTTCACAGTTCAGTATCGCTCAGTTTCTTGTTGCATGAGTTTTTTGCAAAATTAAGTCCAGCCTTATCTACTACATACTAATGAGTCCAAACTTCTTCTGTTTACATGTTGGGAATTTCCTAAAGCTAATGTTACAGGTTTAAAAGTATACCATGTATTCTGTTGGGATAAAAAAAATAAAAAAATAAAATAAAAAAAGCAAAGTGGTAAATTAAATCCTTAAGTAAAAGAATAAAACTAAGAAAATTCCCCCAGGCCTCCAAATAAGTGCTTATTTATTCAGGCCTCATATGTTGCCACCAGTCTACACACTGATAAAACCAATTTTGGACTATTTAGGCTTGAGCGAAAATTCTGAGTTTAGGGAGTCAGCATGAAAATCACTGGCATAATGACAAGCTCCAGCAATAAGAAAATTCAATTAAATCATTACACAGAAACATAAGCACTGATGGAATTTTCACAGCTTTAATAAGGCCAGTATGGAGTTCATGACCCTCTGTAAAAAGTGTGTTTAACGACGATGGGCTGGGCCATTGAGTGCCATTATTTATTTAAATTCCTCAAAGGGAGCTTGTCTTGCACTGTGGATGTGTCTAGTCAGCATTAAAAAATGCTAGCCTGAATAAAAGATTCTCTGCCTTTTTCAGCCTCCCCTTTACTAGCACCAGATAAGAAGGAGAAAATAGAAGTTTTGCAGCATTCTCGTATAGTGAGAACTGAGCAACTGTTGGTGAATGAAGAGCAGAGTTCAACTCTGTGCATGGGTCATGGCAATACTTTAAGGGATATGGGAAAAGGATTGTTTTCTTACTTCAACAATTGCTAAGGAAGTTGTTAAAGTAGAAGGAGAACAGGTGAGCTGGGGTCAGGCTGTACAAGAGAAGAGTCATGTATATGGGAAAAGAAATAGATCAGGAAGCTCCTGAGTTTAGAAGTAAAGCACAACCAAATAAATCCAACATATAACTGATGATGCATTTAATGGTGGATAGCTGAAAATCAGAAAGGCTATGCCTATTCTTGTAAAATCAAACAGATAAATTCAGATGTAACACTGCTAGTCTCCATTCTTTACATCATTAAACTATTAGTGATCCTTGGTACAGCTGAGGAGCATTTCAGCTAACACTACGCAAAAGTTTTTAGTTATCATCCAAAAGCCAGCATAGTTATTCCATTGGCATGCAGCATCTTGAAGATGGAAGAAGATGAGTTATCAGTGTGGATGCAGGGTGTCCCATGTCATGCAGCAACATCACCAGGCAGCACTCCCAGGATGTTTGCATTAATTGATGTAGATATAGCTAGTAGGTCCATTCTGTTGCTCCAGTCATAGGAGTTGTACCTGGATTCATCTCTGCTCCTGAAGAAAGATAGAAAGTGGTGATGAATTTCTGCCCCAAGACACTGCTTGAGAGTGCAGGATACTATCATTTATTGCAATGCTGAGTTCTGGATGTATGGTCAGAGCTTTTGCATGAAATTAAATCCAAACCAGAAAAAAATGTCAGCTGAATGTGTCACGAGATTATTTGCGTGGTCATCTTTATTTCATTTGGTTTATGTGGATTTCAGATCAGCTCTTGAAAACACTAAATACTTTGGACTCCATATGAAATCCTCAAGTCAAAATTTTATTAAGATAAAATTGAATTCTCTCTTTAGGGAGTAGACGAAATGAAATCCAACACCAAGAAAGAGAATTACTTACTTCAGTACTCATGGGAGAAGTGAAATGCTATTTAAAAAAAACCACACAGTGAGTAAACACAGCTCCTCATATTCTCTTTCAAATTGTATTTTAGAAATATTTTATTAGGGTTAATACCACTTTTCTTGAAGATGTTGTGTAGGGCTGGGGAGAAAATGCTTCTCAGCTTTCAAAGAATTGTACTCTGCAACCTTCAGGGGATCTTTTTTGATTTTCAAACTTTCAGTGTGTCCACCTACTGCTCTTCCACATGCAGACAGGACCCTTGGTTGTGTGTATTGGACAGGTATATGTTATCCTGCCATATAAATACTGTTCTATTGACATTTCCCGTGATAAATAAGCCTTTCTTTGGCTGTATAAAATTCACCATGTAATAGTCAGTGTTTGTAGAAAGATGCTAAATAAAGAGAAGAAGAAAAAAAGGAGAAAAATGCTTCAGGCAGTTTCCCATCACCTTCTTCTTATTGTAATTATCACCACAAAGCACAGGGAAAAAAATGATCCAGAACAAAATGATTTATCTAATGTAATAAAGTAATAAAGGTCTGATTCTGAATTTCTGATATTAATCAGTAAGAAGAAAGTCAGCTCCTCAATACTCTACACCTTTCTTATAGCTAAAATGAAAACCCAAGATACAAAAGAGTGGGGGATTTATGTATCTGGGGACATTATTTCCTCCCAGACCACTCAGCCAGCTTTCAATGTTCCCACTTCCAAGGAAGCACGCAGCTCTGCTGTTTTCATCAGCATCCCTGTTCTCAGATGTCTCCACACTGCAGGGGACAGTTTGCAGCCAAGTCAGTTTGCTCAGGAGGATGCTGTGTATATTGTGCTGACCTTGGACTCTGCTCCCTCTTTAAGAGCAGAAAGAAACATCTGTGGAATAAGCTTTATTTTCTGAGGAGATTAAAGTTCTAGAAGTTATTACTAAGAGAAGCAAGGCAAGAACAGAGAAAAAAGTAGGATAGGTCCAGGAGGGGACACAGGAGAAAAACAAGCCCTAAGTTCCTGCACTTTTTATAGTTGTAGAGGGATTGTAATTTAAATGTTGATGTTTGCCAAAGTAAATCAAATATTTATTAAGGAAATTGTCTGCTTGGGTGGAAAACTGCATCTCTTCAGAACCAATGATGTGTTTACCTGGAACAAATAGAGATTTATTTTTTTTTAATAATCACCCATTACAAACAAAAGTAAAAACCAGACTCTGCACTGTGACATTTGGAAATAACCCAGGTGTTCCAACATTTGATATCTAATGTAGTTCAGATTCCCACTTGCACTTCTAAATAAGCTGCAGCCACTGCTATAGGTAATGCTGGTAAAACAGATTGTGTTGTACAAGATTCTGATGGGGATGATTTTTGTTTTGTCTTTCTGCTCTCCAGTGGATTATCCTGCAAGTGTCTGCTGCAATGCCTGATTATACCTGATGGAAATATAAAAAAAAAAAAAAACACCAAACCACAAATAAACAAACAAAAAAGCCCCTCTAGAATGTTCTTGCCAGGAACTGTAATCATTTAATCTAATTGCTGTAGGTTTTTTCAATCCATGAAAAGGAGTCATGCAATTTTAGTCTGAATGACTTCAGTGGCAAAAACAACAAAAAACCAACCAACCAAACAAACAAAAAACCAGACAAACTAAAAACAACAACAAAAAAACCTCCCACAAAAACTTGTGACAGAAATTCCCTGTGTTTGTTTGCTTTGAAACAGTCAGACTTTATCAATTCGGCTCCAATAATATCTCTGCTGCAGACAAGCTCTTTAGAAACCAGAGGGCAGGATACAGAGAAGATCTAACTATAATTGCATCAATGTCTCTTTCCCTTTACCCAGATTGGAAGCTGTTCCCACAGATAGTTTTTGAAAATTCCCTGCCCCCCAACCCCCAGCTATTTAGGTGCAGAATCACTTTGGGGTTTTTGTCTGTTTGTAAGAATCCCTGATTTTGACACAGGAACACACACTGATGCACTGCCTAGAAAAGGCTTGGGTGAAGGTTATTTAAACATTAGCCATATATCACACAGTTTTCAAGCACTTGAACAATAGGTGAAATGTAGTAAGGCTTCAGAAAAGAAAGAATTGTATACAGCTGTCCTTCTCTGATGTTGTTATTTCTTGTAGTTTCCAATGCAGCTTATGGTCATGAAAGCTCTGCTGTTCATGGTCAAGGAAACAGCTGTGAACAAGTGGAATATTTTATTACCATTCTTGTTGCAGGGTGATAAAATGATTTGTGTGAATAACCATCAGAGCTGAAAATTTTCTCTTGTCAATGTGAGTTGACAGATCCCTTGTCTTTGACCTATGATAGCCTACATGAGGACAGAATGTCTTTGAAAAGTACAAGAAGATAGTAATGAGATGAGCAGTTTAAAGAAATCAAACCGAATTCAGTTGTTGTCAAAATGTGTATTAAAAAAAAATTTGATGAAACTAGAATTCTATTAATTCTACAGCTATAGCAATGGCATTAAATAGGTGACAAACATATTTCCAAAATTATGTGACATTTATATCAGGGTCCATTCCTCTTTTCTTGTGTTAGCTTATGTACAGTCCTGCCTCCACCTCATTTATAAATACAGTTACTTTTATTCAGCCTTATGCTTCTGCCACTCCAAACTGCAGGGTCACTCCCAGCCCCTCCAAATATGGCAACTATTGCCTCTTTTTTTTCAAAAAAGTCCTTACAATTCAAGTCATGCCTACCCTGTTCATCCCAACCCTCTGTATCCCAGTCTGGACAGCAGCTTCCTGGAGGAGTTCCTGACACTTTGCCTCACTCAGGTCTCAGTGTCTGCTCACTTGTTAGCCAGCTCCCTCTACATCTACTCAGACCACTCAAAACTTCACTCTTTTGCAGGTATCACTGGGGTTTACCCCTTCCTGCTTCCATTTCTGGTGTACCCTACCAGCTACACCAACATCCCCCAAGAGAACTGTGCACCCCTGCACCACCACCATACACCTGTACTGCCCCTCACCACCCCATTCTCACCGGACTCAAAAGTTTTGAATAGAGGTGGTATTCTCAATGATTTTAAAATGTTGTATGATTTAACATACTTTATATTATTATCTTCCATCCTCTTGTCATCAAAATTCCTGAAGTGGCAGAGGGAGAAAATGTTAACAGAAAAAAATTCTGGCTGTGCACCAGCACAACCCTATTAGATTTGTGTTTCTTCTATTTTTCTTGTTTAATGAAGTTGGATGGAATGCAACCCAGTTGTATACATGTGAAAACTGTGTCTCATTAGCTGTTAATGCTTATAAATGTGTCAAAGATTGTAACTTGTATTAGTGTGCTAAGGAAATACTTCTACAATCATTACAAGATAATGAAGACATTGTGATTTCAGCTAAATCTATTCTAGGAAGATATAATGAGTCAAAATTCTAAACTAAAAAATTTGAAGGCTATGTGTCTTGAGAGTTTGAAAAATGTAATGCTGTATGAGCAATGCCCAGACACTGTAACACCATTAATTTTGAATAGCATTTAGATGCCAAGCAAAGGCAGAGCACTCTACTTCGAAATGAAAAATACCAAATGATGGGTTTCTGTAAATTCCAGAGCAATGAGAATAGTAATGAGATAATTGAGAGGAAAGGAGTGAAAGGGAAAGAAATCTCAGTCTCTTAGACCCTTATGATACACAGCTGTCCATGCAGTTTTTCTGATTTTACATGCACTTTTCTTGGAAAAGTTTAAGGAATTCAGCAAAGCACAATCTGTACAGCACTTTTTTACCTAGAAACGCACGCTGCCATAAAGACTATAAGAACATGCCTACAGGGAAGTTGGAGCAGCACCCTAAAAGTCCTCTGCTTTTGAAACACACCTCTGGGGCCTCCATATCCTGACCACAGGACATGCTCTAACAGAAGCACTGTCTCATTTGGAATAACCTCACACAAGATGTGACTTTCCCTTGGTCACTTTCACATCCTACTATTTCCAGAAACAATGCTCAGGGTCCCTTCCAGAGAAAAAGTGCTTTGAAAGCACCTCCAGGCTAGATTGATTACCAGGGAGAACATTACCACCGCTCAGCTTATTAAGTGTTGTATCATCATCTCTGTCCCATCTTCACTGCAGCCGCACCCGTCCTTTGTAATGTAGTGAAAGCATGTCAAAATGGCAATCTTTCTTCTAGTCAACAAAGTGATCAGAGGCACCCTTAGGCTACACAGCCCTTGAAAACCCTGGACACAAAGTTAGGAAAAGTATGTAGTGCGGGTTGTACTCTGTTAACAACCCACAGGGCTGGAACCAGACTGGTGCAGCAAAAATTATTTATGTCCAAGCAAGCAACTGTGTGCGGTAGGACAAAGTGTTCTGAGGATCACCTCATACTCAAATAACTCAGACCTTGGCACACAGCACCAAGAGTTGCCATCTCCTACTGCTGTCCTTCAAATATGCTGTCTTAGTGCTGCCTTTTCCTTTAATGCTCACACTTGCAAGTAAACATGCTGTTCCTCTTGCTTTCTCCTGACCAGTCCTCATGCTGGCTCATCTGTTTACCTTCTGAAGCAGCAAGTCTTTCCTTTGAGGTCAATGGCATAAGCTCACAGTAAGAGCACCTGCAAAGGTGTTACCTTACCTGAAGAGTAATGTGGTACTGCAAAGATTCTGTGGAAACTGTCATGATCTTAGCTGGGGAAAGCTTGGTCTCTGAATTGTTCAGAGTAAGAACAGGTCATAGGTGTTCCGGACAAGGATAACATCTGGAAACACAGTTGCATTAGTTCACAAAAATATCTTCTGAAAACCTAACATCATTGAACCAATAGTAATAAAACAAGCCTTGGTAATTCCGTACAAACTAATCCAGAAGGATTCTGAGAAATATTTTCACTGTTTGTATCTTCATAAATTGTTACTTCCTAGAAATAGTATTCTAATTTTTTTTTTTTAAAATCTTGACTAAGGAGTTGTACCATGCCATCATAAGCCTGTAAAATAACAGTGCAAATGCACAAGCTTCTTTTTTCTTTTTTCAGGTGTATCACAGAATGCTGATGTGTAGAATAGAATAACATTCTCAGGAATAAACCCTAGAACCACCTCCGGATCTATCCACTTCTGTCATATTGCATCAATTACAGCAGCATTTGAGCACCTTCCAACTACTTACAGTACAAATAACAATCTTTGCCTCCTCTTTCACACTAGGTTATGTTCATATTCATAGTTGGTTTGTGTATCTGGTGTCTGTATAACGTGTATTGCAGCTTGTCCAGTGTCTCTGGGTACAAAGTAACTATAATAAAAAAGTGAAAGAAGTGAAAGCAATAGCTGCTTTTTCTGGTAAGATTGTGTGTATATACTAGCCCAGGAAATTGAATGGGTAAATATTGCATTTGCTTTTGAAAGCAAGTATTATTTATCACACCAGCATGTTTCTCGTTTTGTAGAGGCAGATTATCATCTCTACTGCTGAAGATTTCTTGTCACACTGGTTCAATCCCATGTGCATCTCCTTCCTTGTAAGATAAATCCTCCATGAAATACTGGTAGTGAGATTTTGATTTTCACAGGCATTTAATAAAAAGCACTTCATTATTCATTCCATAGGCATCTCTCTGGAAATAGCAAGCTCTCTTTTAACAGGGAGATGCTTCAGTTGTAAATCATAAGATGTCAAACTGTGCAGATAAAACTTGCAAAGAACTTTTTAATTAAGAGAATGGATGAACAATTCATAATTAATTATTTGGGAACTAATGCAACCTCAATTTATCATCAAACATTTGCAAAGGCAATATATGCACTTGTATGCCTTTAACAATCTTTATGATCACTACCAAATGCTGGCCCAATCCACTACAGTATGACATAGTCAGGTCATTAGTCCTTCATTGACTTATCCACAAAAACTGTATGAAGAATGATGTGAGTTATCATCTAAATGCTCAGCTTCTTTAGGGATAAAAGAATCAGAAATTTCAAATTTTGTGCCTATTAATCACTTCAGTGTGAGTGGCTGTAAGTTGTTATGTAATGATTTGTGGAATCTCTTTATGTACAATTTGAAAATAGTTTGATATTATTAACTCCCTGTGTTTAATTCGTGAAGACCAAAATTTAACTTCATATACAGAGTTTGCCTTCCCCCAATATTGGTTGTTTTATCTCCTTATTTTTATTTTGTAGTGAAATTCTCAAGGATAGTGATTCAGGGCTAATAGCTGAGCAGGGATGCCATCTTTCTGTCAGCATATGTCACATACCCTGTTATGGAGTCATTCAGCAATTATTCACTGTTAACTTCCTCATTCATATAACCAACACATGCAGTATCTTAGGGAGCATTAACAAGATCCTTCCCCTACCATCATCACTCTGTGCACCATCACATACATCTGCATCATTGGTGCAGAAGGAGTATTCTGGGCACTCCATCCCAAGGACAGCTCCAGAGGACAGAGAAAACTAGAGTACACTTATACGTAGAGTCTTTGATTCTGATTTTTTGTGCAAGGTAACAAAGAATTAGCATTCCCTAGAACAGTTACCACTTGCATCTCCACACAGTCAGAGTTCTGAGAGTGAGCAACAGCATGTGAGGGACACCAAGGGATCATTTTTGCTACTAGCTAGTTCAGGCTTCTAGGCATTAAAGACCTGTTTCTGACAAAGAGGCCTAGACTTAATGGGTGAAGTTTATCAAAAAGATGGAGGAAACAATACCAGAATTACTCAAGTGGCAGAAAGCTTAAAAGTATGCAAGATCAATAGAAGCCATCCCAGCAATGTGACAGGTACCCAGCTTCTTTAAAAAGTTTGGTTCAAAGCTGACATTTTTTCATCCATCAGGATTATCAGAATTCAGCTGGGTCATCAAGCCAGAAGATCTCAATCAAATGCAACTCAGACAATGAGAATCCAAAGCAGCAATTAATGAATTCTCAAAGCAAAATACAATCGCTTTTAATATTATGAAACCAGTTTCTGTACATAGACACTTAATTTAGATTTACCAAAATATGTTGAGAGTTTCCAACACTATTCCATATCAATGTTAGCCATTCCTGAGGTTCTCGTGCAACTTTTATTCAGACTGAGAAAAGAAAGGTTAAGTGAAGCCTTCAGGATTTGTGGGAATTTGTGTCTCAGTAATCAACAGTATCTACATGTTGCACACAGGCCACCCGTTTAGGCTTGCATGCAGCTAAGGTCTACTGGATAAGCCCTTTTTTCTGATTTGGGAATTTTGGGTGAAGGAAATCTGAGGGATCTATGCATTTGCCTGCAGTTTTCACCTGCTGCATCTGAGGAGGTTCCTGAGATTGCATGGCCTATGCATAATCCAACTGAACAGCACCAGCTCTAGAACTAGATAGGGCTGCTGCTGTTCCTATACATAAGCAAATCAGCAGCACCTCCATAAACAGTAGATCCAACCTTTCTCAATGCAGAGGTCTTCCTGTGCATTTACCATGCAATGTATAAAGACATACTCCTGACATTTCCAAGACTCAGATTTCACCTCTCCTGCCCAGAAGCAGAAATCAGCTTCCCACAGATCATCAATAGCCAGATACCATGGGCAAGAGCCGAGAATATACTGAAGGCAAGGTCAACATGACTCACCTCCCTCAGCCCTCAACAAAGTTTCTTCCCTTCTTATGCCCTAATTCCTAAGGAGACCTCCACTGTGGTAGGTCCTCAGGTACTTTTGCACAAGGAAAACCATGCTGAGAGAGCAAGAGCAAATGTTTCTATGCAAACACCAACCTTGGAGACCATTCTCACTGAAATAACATAATGAAGGTAATTATACAGAGGAGTTGGGTCCAATTCATGGTTAGAAAAAAATAAATAAAACAAATTGATGATGCTCAAAATACTTATTAATATACTTTTTTTTCATTAGTCATTCCTACTGCAAAAAGCATGCTATTTGTTCCCTTAAATTGTTGTGGTTTTTTTTTCTCTAAGTTGGCCAAAATAGTTGTGTTTGCAGTCCTGCAGTATCTCTGTCTAAGCCAGTAGAATGGCTTGCCAAATAATGTCTGTGGACACATACAAAAGCTGGAATGAAAAACAAAATGTTGATGCTGGCCTATAAGCAGGAGTCAGGCTTTCAAGGTCAGCTGGAGGTAAGTGGTTCATTTGTTCTCATGGGGGTAAGTATTAAGCCTCTGAGGTTTAGAAGGGAATTAAGCCCAGATGTTTCATTTTCTAAGGAAGTGATGTACTCAGCAAGCCATTCTATAAACAGCAGGGGCACATTCATCATGACTTTTCATTGCCACCTAAAAGAGAGAGATGTGTGTCATTTTTTTACAGAACAGCTGCAGATAAAGGTGTCTCTGTGCTGCAGTTTCTTCACCTTGTTCTCACCTACCTTTAAATACACAGCAGAAGTACCTAAGCCTTGTATCTATGTTTTGTTTAAGATCAATGGGGGCAGCCAGAGAGCTTAGCTCAGATGCTGCATAGGACTTCAGTCTCCTGGAGATGCAGGTCTTCAGTGACTGTAAAGGAAGGACAGGCATTTCAGCTGGAAACTTAAAGTTCAAAGAATAAACACAGATACCAGTATAAAGGTTTTTTAGGTAATTCTCTGGGGCAGCCAGCTGCCTCCCTGAGTTGAACAGAAAACCAGAGACATGGCTTTCAGCTTTGGATCCCACCTTGTCGATTAAGGATCCAAAAGTTACCTCCTTATGTCTTCTATTACATCTGTCTTCTTTTTTCCCCTCTTCTCTCTGTTAGTCAACTCCTCAGTCATGTGCAAGTTTCAGAGATCTAAAGTTGATCCCTAAGAAATTACCCTGGAAAACCTCAGGAACTCTAGTACTAAAGAGACACATGTAGCTCCTTGGCTGCAGGAGACTTAGAACAGTTCAGATGTCACTCTTACATCTAAACTGTACATCTCAGGGCTGTGCTGGCCCCACAGCCAGTGGGTTATCCAAATCCTTGGCTGCTGGAAGAAGCTGCTGAGACTGACTTTGCTGGGTTGCAGTCTGATAATGTTCTCAGTCCTGTGGAGATTGAGCAATGCATTTGCAGGGTCAGGCAGCCTCCCCTTATTTAGAGCAGGTTAACACGAGTACACACCTAATCTATATTCTGCACTGCTTCTCAGCGCGCTTCCAGTCTCAGTTCAAAGTGTCTGTGACTAAAGCCTTTCATAGCAGAGGATATAGATAACACAGAGCGAGCATTTTTCCTCTTGAAAGACCTCCTGTAGCAGGGAGATCGGTCTGCAAGGCTGTTGTCTGTCTCAGGATCTAGGTGCAGCTATGTGTAGAATTACTATCACCCACTGTACTGAGCACAGCCACCTACAATTCCAGAAATTCCAAAGGTTATGGAAACACCATCACTGAGGCAGTCTGCAATAATAACTCAAAGTGAGAGTGAACTACAGCTCGCAGACAAGTAGCCAGCATTAATAGCTGTGGACACAACAGGGACAAGAAATAATACAAGAAAGACAGAAATAGAGGAAAGATGGAGGGCAATCCTAGTAAATCAAACAGCTACAACGCCTAACAAGCTGAGTGTTTTTAACTGAACTCAAAGTGTTATTCAGCTTTTCTGTGACTAACTTCTGGTCAATCAAAACCTGATTTTTAAGGCTATGCAGAATAACATGCACGATAAGGAACAAACCTGGTTTTGCCCAAACTCTTTCCACATAGAGATGCCTATACTTTTGTGAAATCTGCATACCCATACCTCTCAGGCCATTCATGATATTTCAAAGACCAATGAAGGAATTCAATGAACAAATAAAGCCCATTAAAACATATAAATTCTTTTACAATGCCAGTTGTATCCCGAATATGCCATGTTTCTCAAAGCAGAGGGGGGAAAATAAAAACCCTGACCAATGTTTTATTAAAATGCTGAATGTTATTTATTCATTACTGATCCTAAATCATTTGCGTGTTCTTACAACACTAACTTACAACTGAGAGAATTTAATATTAGTTTGGGGCATTAACTGCGGTATTGTGTTTTGTGGACTAAATTCTAATTATTACAGGGGAATGATATTGGAGTATATCTATGTGTGAGTCTCATAAGTATTTGGGAGTCTTTTGAGAGTTAGCAATGTTACAAAAACGGACAGTGAAAGGGAATAATGAAGACAGGCACAGTGCCAGTTTAACTCACACACAGTTTTATTCAACACACATTCTTGGGGCCACATTCAGGCACGAGGAGCTCATATCAACCAGACACTTACTTAGTATGCAGTAGCACTTAGGCCAGGAGGATTGCTGATGGTGTGGAAGCTATTCAGCCTAGACAGAACAAGCACAGAACTTAACCCATCCCTCACTGCTCTGGTGACTTCCGTTTGGCTACACAACTCTTACCTGATCTGATCAAAGCAAAAGAATCAAAACCTGGCCACATCTTCTGATGTCTTTCCAGTCTTCAATCTTACCATAATCTTTTCACGTTACCTCCTGACTGCCTGCTTTCAAAGCACGTTTAACATTATTAATGAGTTTTCTCAATTAAAAATAATTGATGACAAGTGTGAAACAATTCAGGGTTTTTTTTCTACTCAAGAGAAACATCTGTGTTTTCTAATTAAAAACTCTAAATGCTGTTGCTGTATAATAATGCCAAAATTAACAAAGATACATAAAATAAATCCAATTACTAAGGACCAAGAGAATGAAATTCAAAGACAAGATGAAAATCTATCATTATAATGTTTTATTGTGTGTGTATACTGCATACAATTATCACACAAAATTCTAATCTAAATCATCATAAGATGCTGTGCCACATGTTCCAGTGTTAAGTGTCCAGGAAAGGAAATTTAATTAGCTGAGTGTTCAGTTGTCCTTTGGTTTTCAGACTCTGGAAATCTGCATGGTTCAAGTTCCTTTTGTTAGCTTTCAAGAAAAAGGGAGAATTTACCATCTGAAAGGTGAGAGGAGACAGCATATTTTAGCAAGCCAGAGGTACACGACTCAGGAATACTTGGCAGCTCTTTTACTCCTCCAGAGCAACCAGTTTAGACTCCCCCAGCACTGGTGTTTCAGACAGAAGGTTCTGCATTACCGTTTACAATGCTGCCATCTATTGACGTCGGTGGGCTTTTATAATCGGTGTTTCTATTTTCCTTTAGCAACTTCTTTCACTTTTATTGTTTTTCTCGATGGGATTTATCTGGCTAAACATACGCACCTGCAATAAAAGCACCTTGTGAGAACTGCCTCGGGCTTCCTTGAAAATCAGTGGAAGAAAAAAGCACTTCTGGGATGTGATTCATTTCTACCCAAAGTAGATAACCAATATATATCAGATGATCAGCACCCAAAAAACATTACTGTGCTTTGCCTGTGGCTATAATGATATTTGAAAAATGAATGGCTCAAGTGTAGAGATCACTGTCAGACTGTAAGTAAGCACAGAAAGGCAGCAACAGGAATGCTATCCCCTTACCCAATGGGGAAAGTTTTCATAGGTGCTGCTGATTTTTAATTCATTAACTTGTATCTATGTTCAGTGAGGCCACAGGTGCTACAGAAGAAAGGTGTAATCTACATCTAACTTTGAATAAGAGTAATGTCATTTAGTCTAGAAGTCCAGCTCCACTTCTTATTTTCTTTGGCAGTAAAATTGTAATATATTTCTACCTCTTCACCAGTTCTGCCTCTGGTAGACTGTCCCTCAGAAAGCTAGAGGTGATTAGGACAAGTCTCACATGTAGTTTCCCACACACAAACACACGTACACATTCCCTCCCTTCTGCCCCATGTCCCCCCATCCCAGCCCCAAAAGGGGTATCAATCTTTGCCTGTAAATGCTATGAATTGCAGATTCAAATTACACAAGAGCTAGACCTAAGTAGTATTTGTTTTAATCCAAACATGGAATTTGTGCCATGGTTGAAAATCAGCTACAAATAATGTAAAATATGATTTTGTCTTAATAAAGGACAAACAAAGTCAATAATTGCAACACTTTGGCCAGTCAATAATTAGTCTACAGTTCTAAAGGTGACTGGGTTTGGATTACATTTAACTCAGCAGAGCAACAGTTCAATAATACAATCTTCACAAAATAATGCTCTACATACAAATTCCCATAAGTTTAGCAGAAGCACATATTTGTGTGTAACAGAAGCAAAGTTCTTGAATAGTGGTACAAGACAAAGAGTTTACTGCCTACTTTCCAACTTTCTATCATCACCCCCCTGTGCTGGAAACTACCACCCTTTCAGATCTGATGCCCAGAATGCTGTTTTCATCTTATGTAAGAAGTAAAGTGTGCTGCAGATTTAAACTTTCTACATTTTTTTTTACAAACCTCCAGTCATTAAACTCACTGCTTCTTAAAGAATAAGTTAATGAAATTAATTGACTAATTAATGAATCTGAGTAGCTGACAAATACTGTCTAAGATGTCTAGACTTGATGACTTTCAAATGCTGCTTCTCATGAAGAAATTTCCTTACTCTTATAAGCTGGTTTAGTCTAATATTTCATTCCATTCCCAGGAAACATTTGCCAGCAAATAATGTCCTTATTTTCAACCTATTGGAGCAACACTGAAAGCTGCAAAGAACACAGTCATGAGAGAAAGTAGTTCAAGAGGAATGTGCTCTATTATGGGACACCATGGATAAAACTGATCAATGAAATCAATGCTCCCCTGTTATGCATCTGGCTCCCAACCTGCAATGGAAGATCTCATGTTGGAATCAATAGGAGCTACACTTTCCTCACCAACATTAGCTCTGAGAAATAAATTGCAAGAAAATTTTCCAAGAAAAACACAGCTCTTACAGCAGAAGATATTTTTAGAGTGAAGGATTCAAAAGTAATCCTGTGAAAGTGATCAGGTGAAACACAGGGGAAAAATCAGTCTTCAGCAGGCAGGAATCTCACTGTTTAAAAAAAAAAAAAAAGTATATAATCAGATATTTAGTTAATATGATATTCATGTAAATCCCATAAGATAGATAACTTTTTTTGTGCCTCCAGAGAATAACTGTCCTATCACAAATATGAACAAGTAAGGCAGGTAGAAGGGAATAAGCAGGAAGTAGTGAACAATGAGAACGTACATTTTATAAGTAAAACTACCCCAAAAATATAGTCATTTATACTGAAATATTACAAAACTAAGAACTGCACAATTCCATTTACAAAATCTACATAGCGTTACTTGAAGTCTGATAATGCTTGAGACTGGTAACATTAATAAAACCAACACATATGCCACAGCTTTGTGTAGTTTGCCTTGATGCCTTTCTCCCAAAGTACAGCAATTCAGCAATAATACATGTCCTCCTTTTAATATATAGGTAACATAAGAAGCACTTAATTGAGTCTTACCAAAAGTCTACCCAGACCATTACACTGTTTCTGAGAGTGGCCAGTGTCAAGAGTCCTCAGGAATGTAAAAGGGCAAACATACAGAAGCTCTTTCTTCATGCACAGGGACCTCCTAAGCCAGAGCTGTATCTTCATGGATAATATCTAACAGATATTCCTTGTGTGATTTGCCTGATAACTATTTTAACCCATTGACTCTCCAGGTTAACCTCAATGTGCTGCTGTCCACAACCTTCAGTCATCAGTTTGCCATGTGCACAAGCAGGCACCAATGTCTGAGCATAAAGCAACTCAGTTCTGCCTGTAGGAATACAAAGATCAGAGCAAGAAAAGCTGGAGAAGTCTTGGAATGCATTGGGTGCTCAACAGAAAAAGCAGGCTGGTAATTGTATAATACACTTCTTTTGCCTTGAAGACAGAGTGGGGGCTGCCCCTGAATTTTTTGGTCATACACAGGAAAATCACAAAACACTTGTGATGCAGGGATTGAACAGGACCACAGTCAAAATCCACTGTAGTATCTAGACTTCTCAGCTCTGCACAGATGCTTGAGTCCCATGGGAAATCATACAGTGAGACAGCAGCTGGAGGAAAAGAATACATAGATGATGGAAAGGCCACTAGTTTTAAGAGAGGTGACTTACTGATATTAATATGTTGAGAATGTTCAATATATTTACATCCTATAATTAAACCCTTGTGTGTATTACTATAGGACTGTCACTGCCAGATTACCTCCTCCTACACTCTAACATATTTGTGATAAAGCAAGAAACTGCTGCAGCAAAGAAGCATATACTTCTGTGAATTTGATATTTTGTATTGATGATAGCAAATAATGTCCAATCCTGCCTATAATTTAAATATCTGAAAGGACTAGATATAACAGTGTTGTCCAAATGTTATTTAAGAAAAACTTTCTATGGAATCATAGAGTATGCTGAGTTGGAAGGGACGCATTAGGATCATCAAGTCCAACTCCTGGCCCTGCACAGGACACCCCAAGAATCACATCATGTGCCCAAGAGCAATAAAACACACATCTATTCGTATTTTGACTTATTGTGCCTTTTTGCTGCCTGTTCCAAATAGTCAGAAGATTCAGCTAGTAAGCAATGGTTGGGTTGGGTTGGGCTGGGTTGGGCAATATGTTAACATGCTAACATGTTGAGGGGTGCATTAGAGGATCTTCCTGCCTTAAATGTTTGTAGAGCAGATGACAAACTGAGGGAGAGCAGCTCTGCATGGCCTGCAGAGTATTTCCCCAAGAGTTCTGAAAGGAACACAAACCTGAATTAATTCTGAATTTTTCCTGAACTCAGGTATCAAGAAGTTGCATTAGTTAAAGTTCTCACTACAAGAGCACAAAGTATCTAACTTGATGACATTAGTGAAACGGGGTCCTAAAAACATCTGAAGACTTTATGAGCTATTAAATCTGATGCTCATACCAGGCAAATTAGTAAGAAATATTGAAAAAATAACTTCCATAGATATACGGGAGATAAATGTAAAAATTTGCTATATGAATTAGACTCAATATGAAATTATGTTTCACAAGGGAGTTTTTTAATTAAAGCGGATAACAAAGATAAGTTCTCCCGACATGATCTGCTGGGATTTTTCAGCAGGCAAGCAGTTAGACCACACCAGGAGAGATGGAAAATGGGACTAAAATGTGTGTTTTCTTGTACTGGAAATATTAATTAAAAGCACATAAAGCAGAGAGGACAAACAGCCATTAGCTCTGATGGCAGCAAGGAGCCTCCAGGGAGCTCTCCTTGCCAGGATCAGTGGTGGGAGCTGTGCTCATGTATTACAGCCCATCCATGAGTTGTCCAGAGAAAGCTATGGATGATGGGGTGGCATGGTCTGATCAGGATATTGTGCTATTCAGGGATTTATTGGCCATGAAGAAACACACAACAACATCACGTCACCTGTGAGGAAAGGATGAGAGAACTGGGTTTATTCGGTCCGGAAAAGAGAAGGCTTAGGGGTGACCTAATTGCAGATTCCAGTACTTGGAGGGAACTTACAGGAAAGATAGGGCAAGACTATTTACAAGAGCAAGTGGTGACTGGACAAAGGAGAATGGCTTCAAACTGATATAGGGTGGGTTTAGATTAGATACTAGGAAAAAATTCTTTACCGGAGCAGGTTTTCCGGGGAAGCTGTGGCTGCCCCATCCCTGGAAGTGTCCAAGGCCAGGCTGGATGGGGCTCTGAGCAGCCTGGGATAGTGAAAGGTGTCCCTGCCCACAGCAGGGGCCTTGGAACGAGATGATCTTTAGGGTCCCTTCCAACCCAAAGCGGTGTATGATTCCATGATCCGCTGATTCCATGATTCCCTGCTAAGAGCAGCACATTTAACATAGGTAGTATAAAATGCCACACAGGAGAGAACATCCCCAGGGGCTGCTCACACACAGTCCTGTGAAAACACTAGCCCTGCACAGAACCTGAACAGACGTTTTAGAAATGAATTAAGGAAACAGATCGTAGCCAGAGCTACGGCAGGGCCGCGGCACGGCCGGGTTCTCAGCACCCCTTCAGCTCGCTGAGCACTGCAATGCTCTGGGGCCGCAGCGGGCAGGGAGGGGCAGCCGGAGCTCACGGCTTGTGCAGGGGAGGGCAGCGAGGCGGGTGAGGGGCTGGAGCACAAGCCCTGAGAGGGGATGGCCGGGGTAGGGGGGCTGCTCCGCCTGGGGGCAAGGAGGCTCGGGGATGACACTGCCGCTCTCCGCCGCCTCCGCGAGGTGGCGCTGCGGGGCCGGGCCGGGCCGAACCGGAGGGGGCGGCACCGCNGCGGGCGAGTGAGGGGCGAGGGCGGGGGTGTGGGAGCATCGGGGCCCGGGCGGGGCCGAGGGGCCCTGGCTATGGCACCGGAGCCCTGCTGTGGCACCGGGCCCTGGCTGTGGCACCAGGGCCCTGGCTGCGGTACCTGTACACGTGGGCCCTTCCCTTTCCTTTCCCTTTCTCTTCCCTTCCGCTTACTGGGGGTTCTGATAATTTTCCAGCTTTTAGCACGTCGCTTTTGACCTCTGATTTTTGGCCCAAACAGCTTTTGGGTTTATGTCCCAGAGCTCAGAGAATAAAGGCCCTCTTTTGGCGAGCCACAGAGGATCACGCTTGTCTCAGCCTCTGCTCGGGCCAGAAGAGCCATAATNCCGCCTCCGCGAGGTGGCGCGGCGGGGCCGGGCCGGGCCGAACCGGAGGGGGCGGCACCGCCGGGATGGAGCGGGGGGGAGAGCCGGGGGCGGCTCCGCTCGGCTCCCTTCGGCTCGGCTCGGCTCCCCTCGGCNTCTTCCCTTCCGCTTACTGGGGGTTCTGATAATTTTCCAGCTTTTAGCACGTCGCTTTTGACCTCTGATTTTTGGCCCAAACAGCTTTTGGGTTTATGTCCCAGAGCTCAGAGAATAAAGGCCCTCTTTTGGCGAGCCACAGAGGATCACGCTTGTCTCAGCCTCTGCTCGGGCCAGAAGAGCCATAATACATGTGCTAAAGTTTGAGAGCATTATTTTGCCTTATGTGTATTTGTATCCCTTCCACCCACAGGAATTGCTGCTGTTGCTGTAAGGACGCTGTGGTGAACATCCTAGTGATAGGTGGGTCTTCATAGCACCCCTGTTGGGATGAGAAGCAGCCAGAACTGTATCGTAAGTGCAGGACAAGCCTCGTATTTGCAGCCATTCACGAACAGGAATGCAGTTTATAGTGTTGGGAATTTTTACCCCTTCTTTCTAGGGGATAGAACTTTTGCTGCCAACTGTCTCAGCAATCACAGGCTTATATTTCTCTGTGACAGTAACTAGGGCACTTCAGTATTAAAGTTGGCGTCACAGACTAGCAATGCACAGTATTAATCCGAAGCACAGAATGTCAAACCGCTTTTCAGACATTTCCATCCTCGGGTGGTAATTCTGCACCAAGAGTAAGCATCAAATAAAAACTCAAGTAGGTGTTTATGGGAGGATGCACACACTTGCTGAAATCAGGAGAAACGTACCTGGAAAAGTAATTCCTGGATGCATATTCCAGTGTGACATTTTACTGAGCATCTCTTACTAACCCTTGCCAGGAGCTGGATGCTGTGTTAGGGACAGCTCTGGCCTGACGTCTCACAGCAGGGACAAAAGCAGCAGTAGGCAGAGGGGGTGGTCACCTGTCTGGTGTTTGGGGCTTTTCTGATTCAATCAGTCGGTTTTTTCAGGAAAGCTTTGCATAAATGTGTTTCTGGAAACCTCCTGAATTTAATGAAATTTCACCGTCTTTTAGTAACACGTTACGTTTTTATCACGCAGCAGGTTAATTAATCCTGTTAATTAATCGGTGTTGTGAATAGTCGAACCCTCGCTGATCCCTCGCTGGGCTTTGAGCTGTCCCTGTTGCTTCCAGCGTGGCCGCCGTGTGGCAGCGCTGTGTCCAACACTGCTGCTCCCAGAGTGTGACTGACTTACCCAGTTATAAACCCCAGGGTGTCGTGGTTGTGTCTCACGATATGACAGACACTGTCTCGTTTTCTGTTGACTCCCAAATGCTGTCATTGCTTTGGTCAGGTTTGTTTATTTTCACTAATGGTCACCTGCCTTAAGCTGGTAAGGGAACAGGCATCTTTGGATGAAAGGGAGTACATCCCTGGTTAATTATCAGTGGAGAAATACTTTAAAAATGTGAAAAAGAAATAACATCAATAAAAAATTCCCATCATTAATGATCAGCATAGGCAAACAAATCTCTCATTTTAAATTCTGCATTTGCTGGTGAGTTTCATGTATTCAATTGTTTCCATATTTTATTTTTAAAAGTAGCAGTTATATAAGTAAAGCTATCACATTTGTTTTCTGCTGCCTGTCATGTTTCTTATTTTATTTAGTTTGTTTTGGAAGAGTATTTCAGCAGAAAATAAAACAAACTCATTCTCTAATTTAGTGTCCAGGCTTGAAGCATTGTTATGCTCTGCTTTATATTTGTAGTCTAATATTTCATAAATTATTTATTAAAATAATTAAAGTTTCTGTGTTTGGCAAAACAGGTTTTTCTTACTGAGTAAATAAACTAATATAGTTGGATAGTTTTGCCGGGGTTTTCCCCCTCCTTCCCTTTCAGAAAGCATATGTACATGTTGTGTATTAATAATAGAGTATCAGGCTTCACCACTTACTGCTTTAAAAAGTGTATTTACATTAAGCTCGAACCCGATTTCTGTTTATGCTGAAGCTAGTTCAAAGAATTTTTTGTCATGTAGGAATTAGGTTGAACATGAAAATTAAACACATACTTTTTCTGAAAGTGGAAAATGAAAGAATCAGCTACCATGGGCTTAGGTTTCTAAGTATGAGGAAAAAGACACTATGGCAACATTTAGAGTATCCAGATGTGTGTGGGAAAGAGACAAAAAGTGTATGTGCACATGATGAGAGCGGAGATAAAAGTTTTGAAGAGGGCTGTTGTTGGAAGTGAGAAGTTTGAAATGCACAGGGAGGGATGGCACAGGAATCTTTTATGCATGTGTGGGTTTCAACTGTTATAAGTCATCAAAGTGTTTTGCAGTGACCTCAGTGCTAGGTTTCCTTCTTCCTCCAAGCAGGCAGGAGAGAATAAAGTGAACTCACACACTTTGGTTGCCTAAATCAGATTGCCTGGATCTGCAGCCTTTGCTGGCCTGAGTTGTCCCATCCATTTCAATGGGACTGCTTGTGTATGTAGAGCTTCTTGAAGATAGGTGGGTGTTACCAGGGATTTATGAGTTTGACCTCGGTGTGGGCTTTGGAAAGAACAGTAATTTGCTTTTGTGGTAGTCATGTGATTTGCATTTTGTTTTAATATGGCCCATCCTGCTCTCCTGTCACACAGTGGGGCTGTGTGAGGCAAAAAGTTGGCGTTTAATTAGTCTTGTTACATATGAGGCACAACACAACTGGTGTATGTAGTGTATTCATACGCATTTTGAAAAATCCTAGTTTTATGCTCTTATAAATCCACAGCAGTTTAAGTGCTGTCTTGGCTGAATTCCACTGTTTCCAGGAATAGTATTTGACCATTTCTTAGGACTAGCAATAGGTATGTTAATGTATTGAGTTTCTTTTACCTTTCACTGGTGCTCATCTACCATAGTTCAAGTTGAGGATGAAAGTGTCAGGAGAAATACGTGGATATAGCAGGTAACATCTTAATGTAATAAAATAATTTCCAGGTAGGGAGGGGATCCAGAATACTTCTCAATGATTTGTACTGGTAAATCACACTGAAAAGGCTGCTAATTAAAACCCCTGCCTGGTGGTTATGGATGTCCTTTTTTTCCCTCTTTCCCACCTTTTTCCTTTTTTCTTTTTTTTTTNTTCTTTTTTCCTTTTTTCTTTTTTTTTTTTTTTTTTGCCTCATCTGGTTGCCCCTCTCCCTTTAGCTGTTTCCTCACATTTAAAAAATGTGACTGCAACCTGAATTGTGTTTTCTTTATGGTAGGCAGGATTGTATTTTGAAAAAAAAAGAAAAGAAAGAAAGAAGGGACTGTATGTGGTTATAATTGCATCACGGGTTTAAACAGAAATCTACTGCTTGAGTGGAGTCAAGGTGTGTTTAATCATTTTATGGGAATTGCTTCTTTTATACACTTCCCTGTGCAGACACCTCTAAAAAGTGAGAACGCTGTGTTTCCTTTAAGCTTATGATTTTTGTTTGGCATTAGTTTTGAAAATAAAGGTTGTAGAAGCATGACGTGTGGGAGAAAATAGAAAAGAAAAAGGTAATGGGAGAAGTGTTCAGTCCCAGCATTTTAGGCTGCATTATACAGAAGGCTCCCTTTTAACTTTCTTACTGTAGTGGGGAATTTTATGGAGTGGGATTTTTCCTGATGCTAATCAAAATCTATAAATAAGAGACTTCAACTAGGCACAACAGAGAAGGGATATTTAATAGCTGTAGACCATAGTACAAAAATATATTCAGTGCCTGTGGCAATATTAATACATTTATTATGAATTAAAAAGCTATTGTTTTCTTTTCTAGTTCACCCTGATCATCACTAGAACAAACTCCATAAGAGATGGTAAGAGGTTTTCGTGCATTTCTATGTGATAGCTTAATCACATTTCATATACAAAATGCATAGTCACATTTTAGATACAAAATGCATATAAACATTTTTATTGAAATGTGAATGCGGATATGTAAAAATTAGATGTGAAAGTAGCTAAATTGCTTTGAAAATAGAATCCAGATTACAACAATGAGTGGTTTGTCTACTCCTGGGAAGACTCCAGAGACATAACAGGAAAATAACAGAGGACTCTGATCATTTGCCTTAGATTTATAGCTTTTGTTTCCTTGAGGAAATCTCTTATTTCCATTTATTCCACAGCTGAAAAAGCACAGACACAGAGCTAAGTTAGACTAAAAGTGTTCCTTTCCCTTTTCCACCCCAGTGTAAAACACTTCTGTAATTTCTTTTTTAACAGATGTATTTTTAAAATTTAAATGTAAGAGGGGTTTTCAAGGGTCACTTTCACCAAAAAAAAACCGCAAAAAGTAGTTGGATGAGCACCAGCATCACAGTTCTGTCTATGTGACTTTTTGTCTTCTTTTCTCCTAAATTAACAACTGGAACTAGTCAGCTAGGCCAGTCAACCAGCTGGATTCCAGAACTTTCAGTAGAGTCATCAAGGCCCTTTTTAGAAACATTGCAGAAGAACAGTTTTTGAGCTTTAAAAGAATATGTTGTCTTATTTGGAAATATGTAGAATGTAGGAGATACCTGCTTTTGTCAAGCTTCATGGTGTTTCAAAACTGAATTTGAAAGTATTTTAATATTTAAGGTTAAAAATAGAAAAAAAGTTTTGAAAGCGACTTGTGAATCTATCAGATTTGATAACAGGACTTTCTCATCTGTCTGCTGAAGGATGAGAAGTCAGTGTGACATTCTTAAGCAGAGTGAAACCGTAAATAAAACATTGTTCATCCTGGCTTTTAGGTAGTTGGATGATTAAGAATGAAGAACTTCCATATGGAAGGCAGATGCTTTTCTTGTACCCACTCGTTTTGGGAATAAATAATCCAGACTGCATGGTCTGGTAGCAGTGCAGTGTTAGACCAAGAGGAGAATAACAATGAAGTTTCATCTCCGTGAATTCTTACTTTTCAGGAAAGATAAGTAGTCTGCATGTTTAAATCATGTATCCGAGCTCCACAGCTCTTCACAAATAGGTTGTAATTTTTCATAAGAAATATCTTAAGTAATGTGAGTTTGTTGTTCTGGGTTTTCTCTATGTACTCTATGTTAGCTGAAGGTATTTTGTTTCTGAGAACACTTAGCAATGACCTTAAAAAGAGATGGCATTTATAGATCTCGTTTGGCAAAATGGGCTCAATTTTGCAGAAATATGGCAGCATGAGAGTTACAATTATTACTCCAAACTCACTAGCATTTGTGTTATTGTCCAAGAACCAGAAAGGGAAGATAAATGTAAGTAAACTAAATTGACCTCTCCTGTTAGTGTTAGCATTAAATGGAAAGGTTTTTTTAGTTTTGTTTTTTCTGTTTTCCTTTGGAATTTTTTTTCCAAAGAATCATTCTTTTGAGGCTATAGATTGGTGCCAGTGCTGATGAAGACAACAGACTTAAAGATTTTTATCCCGTATGCCCTTTAAAAAGAAAAAAAAAAAAAACTTAATAAAGGACTGTAAATGTCACGTTCATCTCTGAAAACCACAGCTAATCTTGCCATAGTTTTGAGTGTTTGCCAAAACACGGCTTAATTGAAATTTTCCAATTTGAAGTACAGGCTTTCCATTTTAACCCAGATAAAAGATTTTCTACGGAAATAAAGACAAGGGGGGGAGAGGGTAAAAAAGATTTGCTGTTTACTTTACTTGTGCTAGCCTCTAGTTTACTTTACCTTATAGCCTTTTTTAAGATTCTCTATTATCACATTTTTTGAGAGTAGGATGAGGATGAAGACATGAAATGGCTTCTATGAAGAGAGCTTAAGGCTAGATAGAAGGACTGTGGGGCTTTGTAGTTGCGGGTGAGGTGAAATTTGAAGAGTTTAAAACTGTTTTTTTCAGGAAAACTAAGATTAGCTGGAAGACAGGAGAAAGTGTGTTACAGTATGTTTCATTCTATAGAACTATTTTTCTCTGTACTTTATCAGTGGCACTTTATTACTTCTTTTCATGTTTTGGTTGCTGATGAGTACAAAAGGGAGATTTACTGGCAGCTTGCGTGAGGCTAAATACAGTCTTGTTTTTGATTGAGGCCATGATGGATATATGAACTTGTCTGAATTGCCATTTGACCTTTTCTGAGAAACTTTGGCAGGCAGATGGAGGAAATATGTTACTGGATAAAATGAATGCCTTTGTTTAATATGGAGGAATTTTAATCTCTTGTGTTTTCTGTCTGCGGATTTGGAAATCAGGTGTAGGTTGTAATACCTACACCTTGGAATGATTCAGTTCTTACAACTCACGCAAGTGGCTAAGGAATTGTGGAATATATCCACACAGCATATTCCCTAAAAAGAACTGATTCCCACTGTAGTAGCATGAACACTTGGGAAATATCTTCTGGGTACTAAAACTTCTCTATTGCTAGGTCTTCCCTGGTAGTTGTGTTGGTGCAGAAACCATCTCTTTTTAGGAGTAATGAAGTGTAGTGCACATGCACTGTGCTGTTGTTTTTCAAATTTACATGTTTTTTCGTAGATAAAGGATGACTGGTGATTAATAGGCAGAATTGTGCTTGCATTTACAGTGTTTCTCCCCTCAATTATTGTTTCTATCTCTTTGTGATTTTTTTTTTAATTTTTTTTTGGGGGGAGTGTGTTGATTTTTTTGTGGTCTTTCCCTCTGCCCCATGTTTTGGCCACAGGAGGACACCGAGCCGTGGTATTCGCAGAAGGTGTACGCAAGATACTGGACGCACTATGACTTAGCCATGCGCTGGATGCGCAGGCACCAGAGAGCCTACAGGAAAGCCATGGAGTCCTTTTATCACCTACCATGGCACCCTTCTGCACCCTCTCCAAGTTGCCACTACTCGGATTGGGGTGGGAATGATCTCCCACATACCCAAAACTATTCTTCCCGCTATCGACCACGTGGCAGAGCTCCGGACCATGGGGGAGCTCAGCAGTGCACAGGTACCCACCAAGGGAGGGAGGATGCTGGCCAGGATTCTGAAATGGAGGAGGATGCTGAAAGGGACTCTGAAATGGAAGAAGACTCGGAGTCTGAAGGGGAGATAGAATATGACTTAAGTAACATGGAAATCACAGAGGAGCTTCGCCAGTTTTTTGCAGAGACAGAGAGGCACCGGGAGGAATTGCGTAAGTCCATACTTGTTCTGTGTTTTCTGGTGTTTGGTGGCCGTAACCTTGAGTGGTGGATGGCTTCAACACTTACAGGTTCCGAAAGAATTCACAGGAATAGGCACTGCAAGTGAGCAAGCCAAACAGAATGAAGTAGGCAAAACTGATAGGTGCACTTAAATACTATTCCTTAGAAATACATCTCTGAAAATGTTTGAAAGTTTTTTGGTGAGGGAGAGAGAGAGAAAATTACGAGTGCAAAGAGGAGAGCAACACTTTTGTCCAGAAGACAGTATTAATCTTCAGTGCTGAAATAAAAAGACCAGAATTTTTATGGTTAAATCTAGTTAACATACTATATTTCTGAGAGGGGAGCCCACAGGAAATGCTTTACTACATCACTGAACCCTAGACTAAGCCTCAATGTACTTTATAACACGGAGCAGCCATTTTGTTTGTTATTCTAAGGCCAACCCGACAGTAAAATTTCATGACCCTTTTCTTCTCCTTCTGCATTCTCTTCATTCAGTACTGTACTACAAGTTTCTCTTTGTTTTGCATCTTGATCTGGACCCAAGTCCTTTAGCAGGGAATGTAAGCCAAGAACTTAAGATTTTCCTGAGGTCTTGATCCTCGGAGGTATTGATCATCTTTCCTTCTGTGAAATCCTTAAAAGAAATAAAGGATAATGCTGTACTTTATTGACACTTTATTTATATACAGATGTTGCAGGCAAATTTATAATCTCTTTTAAGAAGCAGCATGATGAAAATAACTTTTCCCGTATGACTCCAGTAGGAAATGGCCAGAATGAATGCTTAATAGAGCTTTCTCTGAAAGAGAAAATGTTCTAAAAATGTATAGTAAAGGCAGTGATTTGGAGGGAAAGATAAAAATGGTTTTATTTTAAGTTCTTTGATCAGAGGGTATCCAGTCAGCTGAAACAACTCAGCCTAACTTCACACTTCTCATCAATATGATGCACAGTTGATTTAGTCGGCAGAGGAAAGTGAGATAAGGAGCTCAGTTGTGGTGCCTGACATGAATCCCTTTCTCATTATGCTTTTGCAGAATGAACTTGGTGTTCTCTGTTGAAATGTTCCTTTGATGAGGTACATGATGCTTTAAGATGCTGGGCTGCTTCTGGAAATGCAGAACATTTTCTTTGGATTTATTTTGATTGTTATGGTTAGCAGTGTTTCAAGGTATACAAGTGATTAAAGTGGTATCCTGGGAGTTGGGAAGTCTGGGCTCAGAGATGTTCTCTGTTGCAAATATCCTGTATGACCTTGGTATAGCTATTTAATCTCCTCCTGACCCCTTGCTGGCTGCTCTTGCTAAAAATATGATGTGGTTCTTTGTGATGAGCAGGTGAATTGGGAAGAGGTTTGTGACTCAGAATACAGATTTTACCTTTGTTCCTTCCACCACAGTGGTACTTGGAGCCTTTTGGAATGATTAGTTCTGCTGTGTGCTATGTACTACCCTAGTTCTGTAACTCCATTCACTTCAGTGGCACTATTGCAGATCTTCATGCAAATTTAAGCAGGCTCTGGTCTTTAGCTACTGCATGACTCAGTTTCTTTAGTAGCTTCCCTGACAAAGTGAGGACAATACTAAATAATTGTCTACAATTCCTCAAAGCAGGAAAAAGTAAACAAGTACTTGATTTAATTGAAATTTAGAAGTGCCATAGAAGTCTTGGGTGAATGGTGCTATCTAAATGCTAATTTTGTGAGTAATTAAAAATACGTTATGATCTTGTTCAGAAATAATTTTTTCTTGCATGATAAGGGAAAAGGAAAATAAAATAAATTTTTCATTCTGTTGAAGTTTCTCAAAAGAAGAAACATAAGCAGCAGTAGGAGGGGAAAATCACTGTTACCGTGATGGTGTTGAAACAAGCTTGTATGGAGATGGTGTTGAAAGCAGTGCTATTGTACTTTAAGAGACAGTTTTACTAATTTTCCTGGTTGCTGTTTATGAACAGAATTAAATTTAGAGGTTCATTAAGCTGTGATCAATAATGATGCTATCATGTTATATCTTTCATACTGTGATGAAGAACAATTGTCATTCTGTACTGATGCTTGAGAAGATGGAGATAATGCATCCACAAAAGAAACCCACAGATACTTAAGTATTTTCTCTTTAATGCCTTTTCCTTTTAATCCCAAACTGTGTGTCCTGGGCTGCTCCCTCTATCTTAAGAGCAGATACATAGAGAAACTTGGACTCCGTAAACGTCAGTGAAGTATGAAATTTAGGCCTCCATGTCTCAAAGAGACATTTGCAATGGTGAGGTTGTTGCCTCAAGAGTTTTACATATTCTTTAAAGAGAATGGAAATGTTTGGGTAGAACAAGCAGATTCCTCACTTCAGTAGCAATTGTTTTGTTTTGTTTTCACAGTGGGCATTTGCAGTGATTGGCTGACTTGTACAGTAAGGGCTTTGAAAATGACAAACTTGCTGCATGATTTAACACTTCTGCAGTGATACAGTTCACAAGCAACTTCTTTTGAAACAGCCTTTTTTGTCTTTGAATTCATGTCAAATTCTTACCACTTTTTATATTCATGTCATATGTTGCAGTCAAGTTACGTATTCCTGGAATGCCCAGAAGTAATTGTGAACAAAGTTTTGCTGGGGCTGCATGAACTCAGACATACTAATGCACTACAAACTTACCTAGATATAGGGTGCATTTGGTGAAAGTCCCGTACAAACAGTTTTAATTCCTTTCCTCTTCAGTTGTTTCTTCAGACACAATCATAATTATATTGTGATTCTCTTTTTTTAGAGGATTTTCTTGTCAGGCTAGTCTGTTCTGGTTGTTTGTGTAAGTGGTGATCCTAATATACTATGCTCCTTGGGAATATTTTTAGTTGCATTTAAAAGTCTTCCCTCTGGCTGTTGGAAAGCATGAGCTGTTGTCCTGGTTTACCATACCTGTCAGACCAGGGGTGTACTGAATTCTCCAGGCATCCTGGATGTAAAGGACAGAATGCACTAAGTTGCTTTTGTTATAATGACAATAATTAAAAGGGTAGAAACCTAGAAAGGAAGATTCACAAGCCTAACAATTCCATAAATTGTCTAATTGCGCATATTTATTACACTTTTAAATTTAGCTTTTGAAACATGTAGTTTGTCCTTACGCAGTTTTTCTTTGTTCCCTTTTTACATATAAGTGAAAATACTGTAATTGCGTGAGTGCAGCATTGCCAGTACACTGAGAGCCATTCTGTAGTAGTTAACAGGCAACGAGACAGTGTCCTTTATTTAAAACCAAAGAAAAGCAAGGGAAAGTACCATTGTGTCAGTTCATTACTGAAGGATAATAGTCTGTCATTTGCTAATGCTCTGACTAGTTTTTTCCATTAAAGCTTCTGTTTGTATTGCCCACACATACCCTCCAGCTTCTCCCAAAAATAATGTTGTCTCAACTTAAAATTTTCATGCTAGATGGAAAACATTTTTTTTTAAATGACAGGAAATGGTGAATTAAGATCTTCTTTCAAAATTGCAATTTGTAGGTTTTTTCCCTCAGGTTTCTTTATCTCTGAAAGATGATAGTAGCTACTGCCTCTTTTGTGAAGTGGGAGTAACGGAATTTTCCAGGTTTGATATTTGTTTGAATTGTACCAGATCTGTGAAGCTTTTGGTTTTGTTTAAGGCCTGTATGCTGCTTTGGAAAAAAGACTTTGATTCAGGGTTTTTGCCACTGTGTTTTCCTTCTTTCCTTTCCTTTTGGTAAATGCTTTGCTTTGTTTTGCTCTTTTTCTCCATCAGACTGTTTCTGAAATTCTGGAGCTACAAACTCCTCATCCCCAGCATTTATTGCTTTCTTCCTCCCTACCCTAAACTGCCCAAGCAATATGGATGGTGAACTTAAAACTGTCTGATCAACTTCCTTGGCTTTATTAGCCTTGGCCAACAAACTTTTTGTCAACCAAAAAGCCTTGTTTGGCATGAACTTTCACCACAAGCTTTAGAAGTTGAGTTGCTGAAGCTTCTGAGAAATGCCTGTGAAGTAAGAGCACTCTCTGTTATGTGTGTGGGTGCTTGAGAGATGCTTTTGAAACATGTTCTTTTGTGAACTGAAGAAGAAATGTGAAAGTCGCTCCTTTTGTACCACATCTCTGATCTTGATGATTGAACCTTTTATTGCGTAGCAGCAGAATCTTCTGAAGTGCACACACTGTGTCCAACATAGAGGCTGTGTTATTTAGTACTGGAAGCCAACAGCTGAGAAAACGCCTCCTTACTAGAGAAAAATGGAAAAGTGCCACAGTTTTCACTGTTTTAATATTAAAAACTAATCTGTACTTGCAAAATTAAAGGGTTTGAATTGTAGTGGGAGAGCAGCAGTTGGGCACAGTTTTATATCCATTTTGTAATGGATATGGTTATCTTTGTACTATCAGTTTGGGAGCACAGCCATTCTTAAAATATATGATAGTCAAGAAAATGCCCTTGGATCTTATGCTAGGGTCAGAATTTGAGTTTAGGAGAATGTACAACTCTGCTGTGTGAGCCTGTGTCTTTCCTATCAAGCCAACACATTTTGCAACAACTGGACAGCATGCTGTAGAGGTGTACTTGCTGCTGCAGGAAGTAATGGAAGACAAAGACACTAGAAAGGTTGAGGAAACTGCACTTTTGGTTTCATTGGACCAGACGCAGTCAGAAGTAGATATCCTCTGCTGTGTGCTCCAGAGAATTGGGTGGAAGTTTGTGTATATATACCTGGAAATTATATGTTAAGTCTTTCTTATTTGTATGTGCCTCAGTCTGAGACTGTTTGAAAGTGTTGGCAACCGGTACAAAACCAGGCTTCTTGTTTTGCTGCTAAGGGATGCTGCAGGTTTCAGCTCCTACGTGGCATCTGGGGATGCTGTGGACCATACTCCCATGTGTGCAGTGTGAACTATTGGGTGGAAATGGGGCCTGGAATGCCACTTCCTTATCTGCCAGTGTCTGTACTGGTCTCAGTTCTTCCTAAGCATGCTGTGGAGTACTGATATTTGAATTAGAGCAGGTTAATGCTAGGAGTGTGGGAAAAGAAGCTCATATGGTTCAGTGAACTGTAGTGTACACATTGCTTTAAGAGGAATGCCAAGATGTCAAACACCCTTACTTATATTTGATGGAAATGAGGAATTATGTCCTAATATAAATCTATTAAGTTTCAGGGATTTCTATCTGTAATTGCCCCCTTTATTTGTCTGTCTAATGTGTTCTTGTTATTATAGTGAGATAGTAGATATGTTCAGTGACTTCTTGAGAAGTTCAATTTATTCATCTTTATAGGGATTTTTAGTATCTCAGCAGGAAGTAAGCCTCAAGTGGTAGAAGAATGAACAATATGGTTTGAGAGAATTGCTCTTTGCAGACCTTGGCATGTCATTGCTGTGCCCAAAACACATCTTGTTGACATCTTTGCTGAGCAAATAACAGGATTTGATCTAGCCTTTCTCTCAGAGGGCTATTATCCCTAAGTTATTCAGGAGTCAGTAACAGAAGTCTGGTAATCTTGAATTGTTGTTGCTCTTGCTAAATCAGTCCTGTGGTAAAATTCCTTTTGACTGGACTTGTCTTGAAGATATGGGAATAAGATGTGCAGAAAGAGACAGGTCATTGCTCCTCTCAGCCACTGTGTCCCTCACCATCCATGTGCTAGAGCTGTTTTAGATAACTGTTTATGGATAGTTGCTGGTCGCAGAAGGATCCCCTGGAAACAGATCAGTAGCTTGCTCTGATGCATTAGCTCTTGGAACTTTCTGTTTACAAAGAAACTACATGCAGTAATTCAGTTTTAGATCAGATAAGCAGAGTGTCAGTGCCTGTTCTGTGTCCGTGTGGTTTCCAAGGTTTGAGGGTATTGCTGTGACATACCTAGCCTCTGCAAAGTTTTGACAGAGAACAACAGGTGGGCCCCAGGGCTGAGAGGCCACGTGTGGAACAAGGAATCCTTCCTCAGTCTGGTTGTAAGAGCAAATGTAGCTTTCAGAATGCTGTTATGTAAGATTACTTCATGTGGGAGCAGTTTGGTGTAGGAAGATGCAGACACTACTTACACTCAGAACTGGTTCTGGTAATTTTTTGAAGGCAGGTCTGTCTGCTTACTTATTTGATTAGCATCTGCAGCTGCTCCGAGTGGCTTCTTTAGTCTCCTCTTCATTCTTTGTTCCTGCAGGGGAGCCTTGGAAGCAGCTGCAGCTGCTGTGGAAAAGAGCAGGTGAGACCATGCTGACAGACACAGCTATAGGGAAAAATGGCATAAAAGCATCCCTCTGCTAATCACTCAATTAGGGCAGCCTGTCTTCAGAGTTTATGCACTTTTCCTTTTTCCCTAAAACGCCTCAATTACTGGTTCCATCTGGGTGCCACATGCAGCATTTCTGGATCTCTAAATTATTAGATAGGAGAGAGCTCTGTCTCAGTTCTCTGCTGATAAATCTGAATTCATCTGCTTTTAGCATGATACTTTCAGACCCGTAAGTAGACAGTTACAATGTGGGCTGTGAATTAACTGTTTTCCAACACAGCCTATTTCAGTGTCTGTCTGGAGTAATTGAAAAAAACAAATGTCAGAGACCAAGGTAGAAATTAATGTAATGATGATAGCTGTTTTTTGCACTCATTCATCTGCAAAATCTGCTCAGAAGCTGCAACAGAGCATGGCAGCAAAATAACTCTCTGTTATAAAGCAGATCTCTTGTAAGGTTTGTTTGGAGACACATAAGTTATCCCCACTAATTTTAATGGTTTGTTGCTAATTCCAAGACTTCAGAGGCACCACTTGCTTTTCAACATCTCTTACTAGATCTCAGTTTTATCAGGAGTATCCAGATGGAAGTCACATCCCTTGTCATTAGGGGAATGTGGGTGCTGTCATGGCAGAAACTGAGAGTTCGGAGACTTCTGTCTGCCTGGGTATTTTCAAAACTTGTTTCTTCTCATGCTCAAAAACAAGAGAGAGAGACAGGCTGAAGCTGTTAGACTGCCCATCTGAGAGCCTTCCATCATGGCCTTGGATGTGCCACCTGGAAATAGATCCACAAAAGCGTTCAACGTGTGTGGAATTTAGAAAATAATAATCTTTCTCTTCCAACCACGCCTTCCAGGAAGAAGAAAACTAGTCATTTATACCCAAAGGATGATTCAACTTCAACATGAAGGTTCAAGGGAACCTTGTTCCCCCTTGTCTTTTGAGAGTTGAGCCCCTGTGGCACCTTATGATGTGCTCCACTGTGAAGCCTGTTCCAAGGAATCTAAAGCACCTTCTACTCTAGGAATTTGTGTCCATTTTCTTTTTGTTTAGACTGTAATACAGGGGTGATAGCACTTCCTGTCTCTTGGGAAAGTAGAGAAAGTTGACGTGCAACATACCGAGAAACTGTTGTGCTACAGCCTCATGAAGTACTGAGTTCCTCAGTGTTACAATTGTTTCTGGCCTCCAAAGTGCCCAAAGCCGTTTATGTGTTGTGCTGGTTTAAATGTAAACTGGCAGGAGAAATGAACCCAACTCACAAAAGACTGCAAGTCAGAACTACAATTTATTAAAAGATCACAATTAAGTACAAGAGTACAGAGGAAAAAGCCCGTTTGACCCACAGAAACAGGTGTGTAACCCAGCACCCTGGGGCACAAACAGAATGAAGCTCGCCAGCCCCTGTGCTGAGCACCACCCAGCCCCCCTTGAGTACACAGTAAAAGGAAAAAAAAGGAAAACCTGTTCCTGAGGATGATGGTCCCAGTCTGGTCAAGAGTGGTAGTCACAGTCCTGCTGAGGCTCTGGTCCTCCTCTGGATCCAGCGAGGGAGCTCCTTCAGTCCCAAAACCCCCAGTATATATATGCTTAGGTTCAGGTGGGAGTGCTCAGTACCTCCCCCAGGGTGGGGAGTTTCACAATGAGTGAGTTACTGTGTAGGGTGAGTCATAGCATATTTTTGGAAACCCTGATGGCCCATTAGCAGACATGACCCCTCAGGCTGGGTGTGGAGGTGCTAACGGCTCTCCAGAGGGGCTTTACCACACCCGAGTCATTGGTGTGAAGACAGGAAACCTTTCTTATCTCACAGAAGTTCCCAAACACCCACCCTGTAGCCTGAGGGGTCAGGTGTGCCCCAGGAAGCTGGTGCAAATGATCCATTGTTAACAGTTCATGAGAAAATACATAGAGGGTGTAGAATACACAGTCTTAGCCACACCCACACAGTGACAAACTGGTCCTGGTCACTATAACCAGGACATGTGGGTACTGGAATTTTCCCCTGACATTCTGAGAACACATGTCTAAAGTTGTCAGAACACTGCTCTGGTGCACTGAAATCATGGAGGTAATGCAAAATGAAGGCTAAATCTTAAATGAATATTTGTACTGAAATAAATAACATGGCTGTTATACTATTGAGTGTTGTTCACATTTAGCTGGATAAAAATCTCCTGGGTTTAATTTCATTTGTAGTTGCTGAAGTGCTGGTTGCTCTAAAAGTCAGCTCTGGATTCACAGAAATTGGAGAAACTGCCACAGAATGTAGGTTTCCAAAGAGCACGCTGGGCCTCAGCCTTTTATGGTTGTTCAACTACTAGCAAACCAATGCTGATGTTCTCTCACTTTGCACAAGCCTTGCAGAGAATGTTCATATCTAGGAGGTCTGCAATTTCTGATGTGTTTGCTGAGCAGAGGTTTGGAAGACTCACTTTAAAATTCATCAGTTGTCATTGCATTGGGATTTTTGGCCTCTGGTATGGTGGGAAGATGGCTGAAAAATGTAAAAGAGTCCAGACTTTGAAGACTGCATCGTGTGTGACATGTTGATGGAGGAGGTGTTGAGGTGGTAGATCACAGAGCAGCTGGTTGGCTTTGGAGGACTGCAGGAAGTATCTGCCGTTTTCTGGTCTCTCCATTTCTTGCTAAGTAATGCTTATAGTGTGTAGGAAGTTGCATTCCCTGTTTTTGCATTCTTCCCTTGGCATTAGGTACTGACCTGTGTTGTGAACAGGCTGTCAGGCTAGACTGGCTGTTAGTCTCATGGCTCTCCTTGTAGAAAGTCTTCTCTTCATAAAGTCACTGAAACACTTGCTTCATGTGTGAATTGTCCACTGAAGTGACAGGAGACATGGAGCTGCTGAGAAGTACAGCTGAACTTTCTGAAGGGCAGGTTGAAAGGAGACAGTGCTCAGAGTTCTGCTCCAGCACCCAACTCTGGAATTGCTTCTGAAATCAAACATTTTCCTGTTGCAGATGGTAAAAAAGATGGACATCTTCAGGTTTCCTCTGGCATATTTTCCCAGTGTTTTTTGTTGTGTTTTTAATGTATTTAGGTATATTTCATTTAATTTGAGTGCTGAAATGAGCAATGAGAAATTGAGAAAGTCATAGATAAACTTAAGGGCTGAGGGATAGCTTTGGAAATTCTTTCACAAGCTGTGATGTGCTTTACTGATTCCTTTAGTTCTACCCTCTTTCCAGATGTCTCTTTCCAAATGGTTGGTCATGCAGCACACAGTTTACTGGCAGCGTGGAGAAAATGCGTATTTACTTGCTAAAATTAATTTTATCTGGATCAGACCTTGTTTTTTAATTCTGCATGTCTTTGGTAATACTAAATTATGGATGTGCCAGTTAACTGAAAGGTCACTTTATAGCCCGAGTATACTTCTTTCCAGAAAATCAGCAACATGGCTACAGGTTGCTCTCCAAAAAAAGTTTTTCAAATGTTTTTGATAAAGTAGCTTTCTCATATCAGACAACAACCAAACTTTAATTCAGCACTGTAGTCTGTGGCTGGTGTTAAGAAAGAAATTTCAGTGTGAAGTTCAAATGTGTGTTTGATTTAGAAGACTGACACAGGCTACTTCCTTTCTTCTTTCCTGAAAGCACCAAACTGAGTCTAGTTTAGCAGTCTAGCACTCTGTACATCGTGAAACACATTCTTCCAATTGCATATGCTTAATTTCTATTCAGGGCACACATAAAAAATTATTGTGAAACTCAAGTTTCTTCAGTGTTCCCGTTTGCTTTTAAAGAAGCACTTTCAAATTTGAACATTTTCTTGCTCAGGCTCCTCTGACCGTGCCCTACATGTATGTGTAGATATAGTTATATATAGATTTAAGTAATCCTTCTGTTTACTCTAGCAGTGTTGTCTTTGTCTGGCATCAGCATTGTTGCAATCAGTGGCAGATTGGAGTTGTTTTGGGGGATGGGAGTGCAGAATCAGCTGGTCTGTATTTAGTCTTATTGCTGTAGACTTGATCCTTACTAGAGGCAGCTGCCAGTGCCTGATCCTGTACTAATTTCTAAGCAGTGGTTGGTCAGCAACTTGCCAGCATTTTAAGTCTGTCAGATGGCACAAGCACAGTCTGGACACCTTGGTGCCTCTGGTGTGATACAGACCCCTGATTGTGCTGGGCTCACACATATGTTTTCTATCCTAGATGAACAAATACCTGATTATTAATTATATTAAGAGCATTCAAATTTCAGGAGCACTTGAGGTTCCACTGGACTATCTGATTGCTTCATATTCATGGGGTTTAATTGTTCCAGTTCATTTTCTGGTTTGGATAAGAATATCCCTTTTTAAGGATTTCATTGTGAAGGCAATAGAAGAAAAGAAAGGTGATTTGGTGTTTAGCTGTAACCATTGTAGCCTAGTTCCAGTGTAAACATGGACATGATGAGGGCTTATATTGTTTCCATGTAGATTGCTGGCAGTTTGTTTTGGAGACCACACAACAATCCTTCTAGGTTTTTAATCCTGTTTCTAAATCGGCTTCTTTATTCTCCAGTTAGCTGTAAAACTTTCTGTCTGTAGCTTAACCCAAATAACAAAATAATATGAGATAATTAATTCTTTAAAACATTTGAGTAGAACAGATTAATTACAGCGAGGCATACAGTTAATTAACTTGAGAATGATACGTATGACCCAGTAGCAAACCTGAAAGTCGAAAACCTTGGTTCTAAACTTACTTTCTTGCTTTCTATTAATTTGTATTTCAAAAGTAATTTTCACCACTGGCTGTCTTGGTAAGTAATTTTACCCTGTTTCTACAGAGCTGTCCTCTTCAAAATGTGTAGAAAAAATGAGTTACATTAAAAGAGAAGGTATCAAAGTACTTCAGATTTGCAGCTTAGCCAGCCTGTTGCAACTGAGTCTGCCGGAGGGAGTGCACACTCTCACCTGAGACTATTTCTGGCCCTTACCAATAGGTTTCAGTTGGTCTGTGCTTCAATGAACATGTCTTGATGTCAAAGCCAGGTTAAGCAATTTTTCTTCTTACACATTCGCTCCTGCTCTGGTGTTGCCAGGACACTGAACTGTCCCACAACTAAATATAAGTGATTTGGGTTGGGGTTTTATGGAGATTTTTCGGTTGGTTAATTTTTGGTTGGATTTTTTTTGTTTGTTTGTGGGGTTTGGGTGTTTTTTGGGTTTTTTTAGGAGACGTTGTGTGGCCCCTTATGCAATTGTAACATCATCCTTGAGGGGCCTGGGAGCTGGAGCATGCAGTTAAGAGGGAAGGAGGGGAGCAGAAATTGCATAAGCTGGTTTTGTAGCTGAGGAAAGAAAACTGTCCACAGAACCACGGTTTCAAACTGCCACAAGCTTGCCAAGGAAGCACATCTGCCCTTACTTCAAAGCCTGTAACAGAGCATTTTCTTTTTTCTTGAGAGTATTGTATTGCCTGTAGACCTGTGTGGTGAAATACTCAAGTAGAGATGGAAACTTTGTCAGTGTAGCTGCTTGGGGCTTTAATACCTTCAGCATCCTTCATGGTGGTTGTGACTCTGGTGAGTGAAAGCTTAACATTGCAGGCAGTTACTCCCACCAAAAGTACTTTTTATTCCAAATTAGTATCTTCCAGCCAGTTACAGCATATGATATTTCTGTGTAGATGAGACTGCTGGCATACTGAGATATAACCTAGCTGTCTTTGGAAATCAGACTCCTGTTAAAAATGGGAAGGGAAAAGTTACATGGTGTCATGGGGAATCCTTTTGTCACATTTTTTGCAAGCACAAAATTTTAAATTTAAGAATAAGGTTAAATAGAAGTCTGCTTTCCCCAAACCAACTTTTATAGCTAGAATGAGGCTATTCCGCTATAAAATCATCATTCTCTTCTTTCAGTATGTTTCCACAATTTCTGTAAGTTACTTAATGTTCCAAAGTAACCCTCCAGTAAGCAAGACTGTGCTGTTTCCAACAACCAAGAATACTTTATCTTTACAGATGTGGGAGTGAGTCACAATTGTGTGTATCTTACAGGCTCCCACTGATGGAAACTCTTGTCCTGCAAAGCTTTGCACTTGACAGGGAGTAGTACTTGAGATGTCAGTTCTCTGGAAATCCATAGCTCTGTAGAGTTCTGTAGAAATTAAACTCTTTGAATATCCTGTTTACAAATCCTCAGATTTAAATCCTTATTTTGTCGGAATTCCTTTAGGCAATGATTTTGGTTTTCCCCATCGTATGCCTGGTTCCTGCAAGTATGGGCACAATAAAATGGTCTGATTCTATCACCTCAGGAAAACTCTTACGTAGGTTTGTGGTAAAGGTATTTAGCTTTTCTAGGAAGATGAAGAAGCTGGCATTTTGCATTGAGAAGCTTGTGTGGGCAGAACACTTAACACAGCAGATAGGCTCGTGGGAAGTGGCATTCAAAGAGAGAACTAGGAGTTTTTAATCAGTAGAAATTGCTGGTGTTTTTAACTCTGTTAGTGTGGGCTGCTCAAGATTAGCTCAGGTAGCATTTAAGATGAAAAAGCTCAGAAAGTGCACACACAGCAGTAACAGAAAATAATTCATCATTTGAAGTAAGCAAACAGATATGTGAAGGGGGTACAGGACAGTCTGGGATCATGGAGAAGAAAAAATACATCAGGACTGGGGAAAAAGCAATGTTTCCTTGAAGAATCATGTGCTAATTAAGCAAGAGATTGAGAGTCAGTAATGGCATTGGACACTTAGGAGGAGCAAGCAAGGAGGTCTGTTACTGAAACTACCACTGTGTGGGGCAGCACGTGGCAGACTGCAGTGTGGGCACAGAGAGACCTGTGGGGAAGGCTGTCTGTACAAGAAATGCTGTCAGATTCCATGTGATCAACTGTCTACAGTCAGCTAAGGGTTGGATGTATAAATATTGAGAGCTAAAAATGGTACGAGAAATCACAGGATGCTGGGTTATGAATCTTTCATTACAAATCCAACATAGATAATTACCCTCCTACTTCTGTCTCCTAATGTTGCAAAGTCTCTTCTTGGAGACTTAGTTCTAAATAAGAGAATTTATTTGGATTTTGGTTTTGAGGTTGTTTTTTTCCTTGTTTTGTTTTGAGGGTTTTTTCTTTTAATAAGAAAAGGATAAATTCCAGAGAGGATTTTTTTTTATTATTACTGCTTAAGCTTCTCAAAGGATATTACAAAGAAAGAAAAGTAAAGTGAATGAAACTTAAGGCAAGTGTGTGACATTTTCCTTTTTTATAAAATAAGAGAGGCATCTGAGTTTCTAAGGGCCTGTGGGGAAAATAGCTCATGTCTTAAAGAGCTTAGGTCATTGTCTTGCTGGAAGTATGTAAGAAGTTGTTTGTGTGCATGTGAAGGCCCAAATGCAGTGAATAGTATACTAGTTACTGTTGATCCTGCTTCTGACAGACCCTGGGGATTGAGGTAGTTGTCTGTATTCACTTTCTTTTTCAATTACTACACACCAGATTAAAAGTCATCCATAAAAAGTGGGTAAAGTGGTGGAGGGGAACCAGTAACGCAAAACTTTCTTTCAAAATGCCTGGAATCACTGAGAATGTCCCAGGATGCAGTATGAGTTATGTAGGTGTGCTGGTTTTGGCTGGGGTAGATTTAAGTTTCTTCACAGTGGCTGGTATGGGGCTGTGTTTTGGATTTGTGCTGAACACAGGGTTGATAATACAGAGATGTTTTTGTTGTTGCTGAGCAGGGCTTACACAGAGACCAGACCTTTTCTGCTTTTCATCCAAGGAAGGTGGAGGTGCAGGGAGGTTGGGAGAAGACACAGCCAGGACAGGGGAACCCAGCTACAAAAGGGATATTCCAGACCACATGACATCATGTGTATAAAGTTATCAGTATATAAAGCTGAGGGGGAAGAAGAAAGGGAGGGAGGGTGTTTGGAGTCATGGCATTTGTCTTCCCAAGTCACTGTTATATGCAGTGGGGCCCTGCTCTCCTGGAGGTGGCTGAACACCTGCCTGCCCATGGGAAGGAGTGAATTAATTCCTTATTTTGCTTTGCTTGTGTGCGTGACTTTTGCTTTCCCTATTAAACTGTCTTTATCTCAGCCCACAAATTTTCCATGATCCCATTGGTGGGGGAGTAAGCAAGCAGCTGCAGGGGTCTTGGTTGCTGGCTGGGGTTAAACTATGACAGATCTCAACTATTTTCCTTCATGATTAAAGAATTCTATTTCCTGTGCTTGGAAAAAGATGTCCCAGCTGGTTTTGGCTAGGTAATGATGACTTCCCAGCAGAGCTGGACTTGGTAGGAATAAGTTAATTTTGACAAGGGCTTCAAGAAGAAGAAAGCATTTTTGAAAAGCAATGGAACTGACCAATTGGGAAAATGTCAGCAATGCTTTTCCTTTGTGCAGGAACCAACTACCACTGCAGCTGCCTGCCTGCCTTGTGAACATTTGCAAAATACTGTTCCCTGATTGGGGGAAGCTTGCCAGTAGTTGAAGCTGAATGCTGTAAAAGAAAGCATGCTTATTTTAGTCTGCGTGAAGTGGAAGGAGGAACTACATAGACCTGTAAAAATTACTTGTTTCACATTTATAACTTGGCAGCACAGTGACTTGTGAATTTGGAATGTGCAACTGATCTAAGAATGAGCTGGGGACTTCATTGCTGCAGGCTGAGAATTCATGTTTGGATAAACCTTGCTACCTACTTCATGGATGAGTACTTGGTGCTTGCTTTGGAGAAATTCTAGTCACCTCTATGGGCTGTGGGCTGTAGACAGTTTATAATCTTGTTTGGTTTTTCCATTGTCAGATGCATGTTGTCATCTTTTTGGTGAAGAGGTAGTTGCACATTTAGCTCAAGTTGCATTGCTTTATATTGTTTTTAAAGTAAACTCTGAAATCGTGGAAATAACCCAGACTGCTGTGAATGAGAGTAGTTCTGCTTCCCAGCCCCTGCCCTACCAAAGAACAATAGTTTCACTGCTGTCAGCTATTCCTTACGTGTTCTGAAAAGCAATATTTACATTTGGTTTCACAACTTCTTTCCTTGATTGTCTGTGACAGCAAATAGTGCTGCCTTCTGTGAGGGCAGTAAGACACTGGGACAGGTTGCCCAGAGAAGTTGTGGATGCCCCATCCCTGGAAGTGTTGAAGACTAAGTTGGATGGGGTTCTGAGCAACCTGGTCTAATGAAAGGTGTCCCTGTCCATGGCAGGAGGTTTGAAACTAGATGATGTTTAAAGTCCCTTCCAACCAAAGCAATTCTATGATTCTTTCTATGACTGTGGAGTTTGTCACAGTAGTATCTCTCCTCAAATAACTTACTTGAAACTGCAATGTGTTCCACACAGCTGCAGTAGTATTACCAGCAACAGCTGCCATGGTCTATGTTCAAATTCAGCCTTTGGTGCAAAAAAACTAGGGTCCCTGTAGCCAGTTTCCATCCCGAGCTTCTGCCTGGACTCTGTGGACCTGATTTATGTGTCTGAGACTCTGTAATACAATCACTCTGGGACTTTTTTTAACCAGTAGCTATGGAATAGCAAAAGGCAGGTTAGAAAGCTAAGGGTAGTACGTCTGATTAGTGTAAGGTAAAATATGTACTCCAAATGTTCATCAGGTAATTTTGAGAGTGGAATTTAAATTGATATTATTATTTTGATTGTTGCCATTAGCATCTGCAGATTTATGAACTACTCTGTGTTACAAAATGGAGATTGATGTGCACTAAACTGTAGTCTACTCATCCATCATAAAGCTTCTGCTACAGAACTATTGAAATTTCCAAACAGAAGAATTAATTATATATCTCCAGAGAAATTAATTTTTCTTAAGTATTATTGTGTGCAATGAGCTATCAGAGAGCATTCTATAGCAAGCAAGGAAGCAGCTGTCTCTAGCATGCAGCTGTGCAACTGAAGAATAAAACATTTCTATGGGCAATACAGAAGTAGAAGGAATTATCTTTGTGGCCCAAAAGAGTTACTAAATATGGGTTCAGTTCATTGCCTTGCCAGAGTTTTGCTGTGTAACCTGCAGTGGGAGGCATTGGTGTCCCAGGAAGTTTGTTTCAATGGGAGGCAAGTGACCTGTGTAGTCAGAGCCTCGGTGCTATACCTTGTCCTCCAAGTGCTGAACCCTCTGTAGGCAGTGTTAGCTCCTTTAATTCAGACCTTCTGGTTAAAATGGCCTGACACCAAATAAATCTGACTCTTCCAAAAACACATATGGACTCTAATGTATGTTTCCTCATGAGTTCTGGCAGTGCAGCCAATTCAGGGTGTGCCCTTAAAGCAAAATCACAGAAGAGGCTTTCTGGAACAGATTGCTAATAACTCCTCAAGCCATTCTGTCCTTTGACAACAAACACAAAACTGTGAATGGTGTTTCAAATGACAGGACTAAAGCTTTCTGTGTCCCTGTCAGACAAACAGATCCCAAAACTGAAGTTTCTGCTTATATTGTTTAAAAATACCTATTTTCTGTGAATGAGATATAGAGGATAATTCCTTTAGGAAGGCTGACAGTCAGTTGGCTGCTCTGTACAGTACTTTCCAGTATAAAAATAAACTGCAGATGTTTGACACAGATATGTCAGGATACTTAAGTTTGGGTTAGGGTTTGCAGATGTCATGTGCGTTGTGGAAACTAAACCTCTGCCTTAAGGGGGAAGAGGGAAGAGGTATATGGCACCAAACCACTGAGAGCCACATCCCATGTGTGATTAATGCATCCTGATCTGTGGACACTGTCCTTTTTGATGTTTAAAAAACCCCAACTGCTGTCATTACTAGTGACCTGTGCCTGTTACGTGGTTTTGAGGACGGTAATTCATTATTGGTAGGCAAAGGAGTTCAGCTGCCAGGTGATTTTTTACATCTTGTAGAAGTGTCCCCATAAGAGGAGGGTTTTATATAGCACTTTGCTGTTGTAACTGCACAAGAACATTATTTGTTTCATCAGAGCAGCACCCAGGAAGTGGAGGTAAGTTTGGACACACAAAATCATGTTCCCACTTGGGCTTACCAAGGAGAATTTTTGTTGACAGATTGGTCCAAATGTTTTGCCTCTGTGAATTGTTCTAAATCCTCCTTAGAAGACCTGATGCATGGATTCATGTTGGTGTTGTTTTGTTTGTCTTCAAAGCAATAGAGTAGGGCTGCCAGCTTTGAACTTTGCAAGTCTTGAGAAATGGATGAGGTCGGATAGTTTACTAAACACAATGCTTACAGCTGTGTTTCATTGAATACACTTAATGGCAGACACGACAGACCTATTTGTTCATTTTTGTAGAGTAGTAACTGATTACATTTTCTCTTGGCTGTGGTTCAGCTGAAGTTGCATTTTCCTGTGCATTGTTTCGTTTCTCTGCTGCTGACTTTGGAAACAACTCTCCTGTTTGTTTGGGGGCTTTTTGTTGGGGGGACTGAGTTCGAATTTTTTTGTTTGGATTGTTTCTGTGTTTTCTTGGTGGGGAGATGGGGATTGTGTTTTGGCTTTTTGTTGTTTTGTTTTTTTTCAGGACATATATGTTGGGAAAAAATAAGCAATGTTGATTTTACTACTATTTAGTACTAATAACAGAGGTTTTCTACAACTTTAGGATTCAATTCCAGGATCTTCGTCCTTTCTCCCCACTTCTTCCAGCCTGGCTTTATCATGATATTTAGTAGGAATTTTTCTGTATGCAAAATGAGCACAGCTGCGCTCTAGAACATGTGGATTTTGGCCTTTTAGATCCAGCAAAAATATGAATATGTAATATTTTTAAAAGCTAAAGTAAAATGTGATTGGTTGATCGCTCAGTAATTTCCATCTCTTATGGTTTATTTGTCTAGGGAGGCAGCAACAGCTGGAAGCTGAGGACCCGTACGTGGAGGCTGATCAAGACCTTCACAGAAGGACAGAGCGTTCTGTGGAGCCACCTACAGAAAGACCTGGGGAGAGGAGAATGGCAGAAATGAAGAAACTGTATGGTGCTGAAGCTGCCAAAATCCAGGCAATGGAGGCTGCCATGCAGCTTATTTTTGATACGAACTGTGACAAAAAGCAGCCCAAATACTGGCCCATTATTCCCCTGAAGTTGTGAGTACCTGGACTGTGCTCTGAAGTGGCACAGAACTGTAGGGACAAGTGTCTCAATCGGGTTGTCAAATTTTGGTTTTGGTTGGGCTTTGGGGCAGAGTCTGGCAAGGACAATATGTGTTTCTTTGTCCTTTGTTTCTTTTACACTGTCTGTCAGCAATGCTCACAGTCCATTCAACCCACATACAGTTGTCAAGCAGTAATAGGGACAGGAATATCAAACCTGTCTAAAGTCATAGGTTTACTGATTTGATACCTGCCTGCCTTGATCATGCTTGCAAGAAAAATAAGTATCTATACTCAGTGAACTGGGAAAACTTAAAATGGTGCAAATAAGAAAAAGACCATAGGAATTGTCTGCTCTTACTGTTTAGGAATTTGAGTGATCCCATTTTTTAGTCTTATTTAACATAGTAGCATTTGGATCCTGTTTCACATAACACAGCTTGAAGTGTTATGTCTGCTAAGCTTGGATTTTTTTTGAGAACCAGGAGCCCACTGGCCAAGATACAACTTATCAAATTACCACAGCCTAGACATTTGAATTACTTTTAAAAGGTTTGTAATAAATCAGGAAGTTTTTCTTCCAGACTGATACTTGTCTGCCAGGAGTTTTACTCTAAAGCAACATTATATAGAAAAATGTTTTAATGAAGGGGTGGGAAGGTGGGGCAGAAGCCTGGTGTGGCCATGTCTTTTGGAGATCTGTTCAGCAGAAGAGAAACTTAAGAGCACATGGCACTATAGGGGACAATGCCTACAGTGATTTTTGCTATTCTAATAAAAAGCACCTAATGGGTTTGAAGCCTTAAAGGAGGCTTATTAGTTTGATAGACTCCTTCCAAATGACACATGTGGAGGTGTGGAAGCCAGGTAGCCCTGCAGGCTGTATCTGTTTTAGGTGCAGCTTTCCAATGCCCATCTGCATATGACATGCACAAGACTTAAACACAAGCAGGCCGATGTGCCTCTGTGTGAACTCATCCATCTGCACAGGCTGTTTGGTTCCATTTCTGTTGCTTTTTTGGTCAGTTGTGTTTCCCCCACTCATAGCTAACCACATGGAGTGAGGCACACAAGTGGTCTGTGTGAGAGAGGCAGAACTGGCCCCTCAAAACCAGCCACTCCTTTAAAAATGGTACCCTGAACACTTCCAAGGACTCTCTGTGAAGTACTGCTGCTACATCTCATTGTGTGAAGGGCTGTAGTGTGTCTTGTAGAGAGTTTCCATGCCAGTGCAAAGGAACTTTCTGCTTATTTAAAAGTGACATACTCATCTGCCTTGCAGTAACAGAGGAGGGTCACAACTAAAATTCTATCTTTGGTTCATTCCCAGTATATCCAGAGTATGTAGTTTGTAATGCACACCAGCAGTTGCTGTGCCCTCTGCAGCAGCCAGCTGCAACAAAGCAAGTCTGCTATGCAGTTTGGAATATCTTTGCTTTTACTAGTAGTTGTTTTTTCCAAGCAGCGTTTCCATGTCAGTTCCCCCTCTTTCACTTCAGCTGTGACGTGATGAAGTTAACCTGAACACTGAAGTTAAAAAGCCCCCAGTCACCAAGACTTATTGCTGGTCTGATTAATCTGAAGACAGGAGAGGGAAAGGAGTTATTAACAGTGCTGCATTTGTCTTAACTCCTGTTTTTGGTGGGTTTTGTAAAAAATTCAGTGTTTTGTTTGGGTTTTCTTTCATTGATCAAATAAATGTTCTTCTTAACACTTTGTAATTTATTTTTTGTAATAAACAAATGTCCATACTTAGACACTTCAGTTCTCATATGCTAAAGCTTTCTTTTAGCTGCTGCATTGTTTAACGAAGATTGAGCAAGAACAGTTTTAACACATGGAAAAGCACAAGGAGTGTTGACAGGACTTTCACAGAAGTGCCAGTCAATACCACGCATGTATGGTACGGTACAAAATGAATGGGAAGGTTGCTGCATCTACTAGGGGAAAACCCTGTCCCAGATTAACATGCATAAATCTCTCTGTTCCTATTTGAAATGTTTCTAGTGTGGTGATCATGTTTTCCCTGTGCAGTTCAGTTCAGAAGAAAAAGGAAGAATGGGTAGGATGGGCTGTTCTTACTTTTTAACACAAGTCCCAGTTCTTACTGTGGTTTATTCTGCACCCAGCTGGTTCTTCTAGCAGAAGCAGAAATTCTGGTCTCCAAAAGTATTTGTAGAGACCTCATACAAGTCAAACATTGAATTCCTTTCCAGCTTCACATAAAACAAAAGAAATATGCTTGCCTTTGATTCTTTTACCTATTTCTAAGGGTGTTTAATATACTTCATGAAGTTAGAAGTAGAGAAAAACAGATGAAATGTTCCCTAGGTACTATGTACTAAGGCCTGAAAGGGAGGAATACACTACTGTAGACTTAAGAGTTGCTGCCAAATAATCTCATTTCAGGGGATGGGCTGTTGCTGGTATTTAGCCAGATATCCCATTTTGCTGGTAATTCAGTGAAACTTGGAAATTTTGTGTTGCAGTTCTTTAACTCTGTCTCCCATGTCATTTTACATTTCTAAGAAGTGTCTCACATAAAAACATGGGATCATGGAAGAAATGCAACAGCAACTCAAAAATGCCAGTTCAGTCATCTGTAACATTCCCCGTTCCTGCCCATATGTAGTATGCTGCAGTCTTCAACCATGAGAACATGTACACCTTTTTCCCCTCAAAGATAGAAAGTTATGCCAGCTCTTGACTAGAATGCAACTGTGATGCTGCAGACGGGATTCTTCCTTGTCCAGAGCATTGCACCTTCACTTTCAGTTATACCAACTGCTTGTATAGTCCTGCCCAAAGGGAATTCTTCACTTGCTGGCGGTGCTGTTTCTCACGAGCTTTCCGCAGCTCCAGCAGGAGGAATTACACCCTGAAGTCACAAGCTGTCATACAATTAGTCTTAATTTCAGAAACTGGTTTCCTCATTTGTTATGTGAAAATCTGCAAATCAGCCTTACTTTCAGGATGAGAGTTTGTGATTGGTTGAAGATGCTTTGAAGATTGGAGGAAAAGGTAATGGGTCTTTTCTACTGAAAGCATTCTTAAAAGAAATTAAAACCTTTCAGAACTGGCACAGTATAAATTTAATGTACAAATGAAGCAATGACCTCTGTGTTTCCTACTGTAAGAAAAACTGCTTACTTTTATGCATTGGTGACATTGTCAAGAGCTCTTGTTCTTTTAAAATTATCTCCCTATAAAACAGCTGACAGCTCAGTGTGCTGTGTGTACAGGCAACCTGAGAAGACATTCAACCATTTTGCTGAGTATAACTTTTCTCAATCAACATTATGGGTAAGTATTCATTCTATTTGATGGTGGTCTTGTTAATGACTAGCTGCAAATATCTCATACTCAGAAGAAGCTTTAATAAAAAAAACAACGTAATTTCTGTAACAGCCTCTGTGAAGGATAAACACTTACACAATCCCTATGGATTTGTTCCCATGTGTCTTCTGCACTCTAAAAGCTCCTCACCTATTCATTATGTGAAATTGGTACCTTCATCTCTTGTTGCACTAATAGCAATCCAACTCCTTGAATAAATTGGGAGAAGCAAGACACTGATTCAGCTGCTTAAATTTCAAGTTTTAAAGTGTGATTTTTGGCATGCTGGACTGAACACTTCGGCTGAAAGAATTACAGAGGAGCCAAGATTATTGCCCAAAATGTGAAATGCAGTCTATCTAAAGGAAACATCCAGAACTGTTTTCCTTCTGGTTTCTTTAAAGTGCAAACTCCTGGAAAATACACTATTTGATAAATAATACATTCATGCTGTGACAAAATTCTGTTTTCCTGTTTGCGTGCTAATTAATCAGCTGTCTAACCTGTTGTCTCCTGTGCTCCTGCCTGGATAGTGCAAAGGAAAGAAATTCTTACGGACTCTTTCCTAGATAGAATAACAGCCTGTAAGGGAGACTCAGCTGCTCTTGGAGGGTGGTTATAGCCAGAGTGTGCTCCAGGCTTGACATCTCTTCATATATTCTCACATAGCTGGAGTTGCTGAGCTGGTATGCAGACTTTGATAGACCGTGACATTGCCATCTGGATATTGTCTTGGAGACCTGGCTATAAGAGCAAAAGAATTGCTTGGACTCAATCCATTCTTTGGAGTAGATGAACACACAGGCATCAGCCTCAACTTAATTTCAACAGGGCAGAAGCTGCGCAGGAGTCTTGCTTGGCCAAAAGTGGAGAAAGACTTGCTCATCTTGAGCTTGCAGGGTGTAACTGAGATTCTCTGTGCGTGGATTCTATTATATAGTCACAGAAGGATTTTTTTCCCCTTTAATCATGAATCTTTATCTCCTAAGAAAGCAAACAAGCAGAGTAAGTAAGAACATACGTTATTTTTGAAAATACTTTTTAGCCTAACAATGCCAAAGTTCCCTAAACTAAATCAAGATATTTTGCCTACAAAGCCTTTTGAAAAGACAGAATATACATAACCGCTATCCTCATGACTGTTGTTTACAGCCATCCCAAAGATATACCTTTGTGGGGAGGAAGGGATGAGAAAAGTGGAAAGGATGGGTAGGGACTTTTTAAAAATAGAGTTAGAAGTGGTCCTCCATAACTTCTAGACTTTGTTTTAAATAAAAGCAAAAGTTTCTCAACTTTAATAAAGATGTGAGGCAAAAGTCTACCAGGGGCTGTTAAAAACGAAGTTACATCACTGTCTTGGGATGTCCCTCAGCTGCACCTTCCTGGAAGTTAGGAAGGAGTGACAAAATACTGCTGTATTCATGGAGTTGTGTTATATTGTCCTCTGGACAGCTGCCATTGAGTAATGGCATAGGAAGATAAATAGATTTCTGCTGTTTATAGAGATGTTTAGAGTCTTTCCCCATGCTTATACTGAAGATCAGTATTGAAATACCAGGCTTGAGTTTCAGCTTTTGACTATCTCATGCATCCTTTTTTCCTAGGTACAAAAATTGCTTTGTGACTCAACTCCACTAAAATTTACTGTCACTGAGATCCAAAGGAGTCAAGTTAGAAGAGACCCACCACTGCGCTGTTTAATGTAACCCAGTTTATTTGTTATTTGGCCCAAGATTCAATCAGCACTTTTGGTCTAGACTTGTATCCAACAAGAAAAAGTTTGTGTCTTGTATTTAATTAATTCTTGCATATCTGTCTTACTCCCATCCATTGCACTGGACAGGAAGTGATCTGGGTCATCATGTCTAGTTTTTGCTACCTCCAGCAACCACATCATCTAATACATTTCAGAAACTAATTGGGAAATTCCATTTCCTGTCACCTCCACTTCTGCTAGTTTAGACTGCATGGCCTTCTTCTCACTTAAAAAAAGAAAGACATTACATTATTGCATCCAAGAAGATAGTTTAATTCATTACTTTTTATCAATTTTCTATGTATCTGTGGATGGATTTAGGATTTCCAGTAATGCCAGACCACACTGCACTAGAGACAAGAAAGTGTTGAGCAAAAGAAGACATTTTACTTTGTACTGCTCTGCCACAGAGCTGTATCTCAGCAGTGCCACAGGTGGTTTGTGGTCATTTTTTGGTGTCACTGCTGTTTTTATCATTATATACTGGCTCTGTGGTCCTTGTTATCTTTTTCTGCTGGCTGTTGAACTCTGAACATGCAAACTGTACTGCCTTGCTCTGAAAGTCATGATGCTGAGTGTGTGATACATGTGACGTGACAGTCCCATGGCAACAGGCCATGATACCATAAATGCCAGATGATGAATTCATTTCAGGGACACACCAGAAAGAATATCAGCAATGTGCTATAGAAAGTCCTTACTCCAGAGCTACTCTAGAGAAAATGACAGACAAAATTAAATGCTCGGTTTTCCCTCCTTTGCTTTTTCTGTTAAGCAGACCCCTCTGCAGGTCACCCACAGCTCTAGTGTGAGAGCATAAACATTTATCTCTGGAGTGCAAAAGTGCTTGTATGGATAACTTTTAATGAGATTAGTTATTTGCCCTTCCCAAGTGTGTTTTACTATGCAGACCTGCTTTAGAAAGATGTCCTGTACTTTCCCTGTCAACAGCAGTTAAATCTTGTTTGGAAGAAAAGAGCTGCTTAATTCTCTCTCCCCTTCATTAGCTGTTTTAGTCCAGCACTGTTACTTGCATTATTCAAGTCTAGAAGAATGAAATGTTTCTATAGCATAACTATGGCTAAAGTTTTTTTGTGGTAAGTACATTGACAATAATTAGCTGCACTAGTTATGTTGTGGAAACTGTCATTCCAGGCACAGCCTGCAGTGCGATAGTCCCCATCAGCATGACAGAATTGTTCACTTCAATCCAAAAAGATACTACATCCTACTGGAATAAAACATACCAACTGGTTATATTGTTGAAAAATTTTTAGTACCTTACTAAAAATCAGTAATTAAACAATTTTGGTTTTCTACTTTAGCTTCCTTCATGCCCAGCTTTTGAAGCTTGCATTCACGTAAAACCCCTATAATGCTATAAAACATTCAGCAGAATCTCAAGTACAATACAGATTTTTTTCCCGAGGGTGCCCAAAATTATTATAATAATTGTAAAGAAAATGTGTCAAAAAATGTGTTGTGTTTGATAGTTTTCCAACATTATTTTAATTTCCTGGTTTCCAGAATTAAAATTTGAGGATTTTTTTATATACGTCTTAGCCGGGCAACCTTTACAATGTTAAATGGCTTATCAGCCTCACTTTCAAGGCCTGAAATAACATCTAAATGTATACTAAATGTAGGGAAAACGCCTACACTGCCTCTCCCACTAGTGCCATCCCCACAAAGCTATCTGAAACTAAATGGATATGCACTGTGATGGATTTCTCTGGCCACATCCATAATACTTTATGTCTCCAAGGATCCAGCTGAGCAATTTCCTGGGTTTCTCTTTACCTCAGTCCTTTTCAGCACGCCTATACTCTTTTCTTGCTCCCTCATCTTCTTTTTCACAAAGGCTCCTTCCTAACTTGGATCCATCCACCCCAGCACATGTTCTCCTGCAGCCTGATGATGCTCTCAGCTCCTGCCCTCCTGTCTGCCTCCCACATGTAGGACAAACAATGTTGCCTGGACACTCAGTAGCCAGCAGAGCAAATGAAAAGGACCAATCTGGATGACCAGACTTTTCTGGTCAGTGCCTCTGGCACCATAAACACTGAAAGCAGAAAGTGCCAGACCCTTCCCACAGCATTGTCTCTGACCTGTCAGTGGACGAGGAAAGATCACCCTCTCCTCCTTTTCCACCTAAAAGGACAAACTTCTTACTGCTATGCAAGTGGTGGGAATTGTGTCACTGCCAGTTCATTTCTCCCCACTCCAGTCAATCACCCAAAGCCTTTCTAAAGCTGCAGTGCAATGAACCACCACAATCCTGTTGAACACCAGGGGAAGTTTTTGTAAGACTTTCCCCTAGTGGGAGGAACAATTGCTGGATTCAGTGCCTGGACTTCACAATCCATCTGCTGAATTTATAGTGTGTCTCAACCGTACGTCTTTGTCAACTCCACCTCCAATGGCAAGGCATAACTGTAACTTGGGAGCTCAGCCATTTGGAAGACCAACCGGGCAACTGTGATCTATTCCCACCCAGCAGATGAGGACGTTGCTAAGGCAGTTTCTTGATGTGAGAATGATTTTATCTCTTTTTATCTCTTTTCAGGCCTCTCGGCCAGCTGGCATCCCGGTTTTTAGTTTTCCAGCAGGCATTGGTTCAGCTTGGCGTGATCCTTCAGAGTGGGAGCAGTAGCCCATTTAGAGCTTAAAACACATAAAGACTAACTGGCTGGAACCCCAGAGAACAACCTAGCAAGAGGCTGATGAGGGCACTTAGCCAGACCATCTCCAAAACACTATTGTCAAAAGAACCTGATATGCATGTTAAGTAAACATCAAATATGCAAAACCCAGCACATGTAACATGCAGCTGATAGCATAAGGTCATGGGCTCTATCTCCAAATAAGTAATAGCACCCTCATAACCACAGGCAGTTTCAATATTTTCTGTTCACTTTCAGTGTCCTCTGGAGGGGTCATATCTATAATATAACAAAACTCCCACAGGCTCCAGCAGGACTAGGATTTAGTGTTAAACCCTAGCTAAAATGAGGGGAAGAAATTTCTCTTGCACACAAACAGGCAAAAACTTTAGAATAAATGTGATCCAGAAAGTGATTATATAAAGCCATTGATAATTTCATTTGCATATAAAATAATAACAACAAGAACGGAAGCTAAATTATCCCACATATACAGAAACCCTGGGTGTTCAGGACTGGCTATTCATTATTCTCTTGTCATATAAAGCAATTCAGTCTGCAGCTGCGTTTCTCTTACAAATCCAATTCAATCAAGAGAACCGAAACATCATTAGCAAACCCACTGATTTATCCACCACTAAAGTGCTGATACAGGCTTCTGTTCCTGCTGCTAATAAATTTTCTGCATAGGAGTGTTTGCTCTCTCTAGGGATCTCCCATTATTCTAATGGCTACAGATTTCTAACTTTACCACAGGAATTTTTAAGCCTGAAAATCTATAATAGTAGGGTTCAAAACCTGTGGAAGTCATAGGTAGAAAGGACACAAGCCCAGCCCATGTACCCAGTTGCCTCAGAGGTGGGGTTAGATGTAACTGCAGGTGAAGCAGCACCTGGCACTGTATAAAATTGCTGTAGTAAGACCTTTTTTTTTTCACTTCTGAAATACCATTGTCTCCTGTTTTGTTCATCACTTCCTCTCCCTATTTCCCTCAGTAGGCTTACCTGCAGAACCTTGCCTCCCTCTCTGTGTCTGTCCTGGGCTCCTGCTTGGTTTGTTGCCTTGACTGCCAGCCTCACAGGCTCATTTGCCTCTGCCTCAAACCTTTCTTCTCCTGTAGAACTGCAGGAAATGCTCTGAAAACCCCTGGTAGGTGTTGTCACATGTTCCTCCCTGCCCATCACCTACCGCTGGGGTTCTGGGTGGTCACCTCCAAACTCATCACAGCATCATCTCATTGATACTTTCATATGCGTGAGCCCTTACACAGAGTTTCAAGGCTTGGATATGTACTTCTGTGTCCTTTTCAAGGTGGACTTCAAACAGGGAAAGCCCACAGGGTGTTAGAAGTGATGTTGTCTTTTGGGAAGAATTTCCCAAGCTGCAGTTTCCATAACTTCTTTAACGGCCTTGGGTCATTTTGTCTGCCAGGTTCGTGTCATGTTTGGTTTGCCTGTAGCCCTTTCATCTTTTAAACACAAAGGAGCTATTTCCTTGGAATACTGGAGGGCAGAATTAATGTTCAAGGCCATATGGCTGGTAAGAAACACTCATGTTCGGCCTGAACTTTTTTTTTTTTAAAGTACAAAAAGTAAGAATCCAGATCCACCTATGACAGTAGAATGTGTTTAATATAGCTTTAATAAAAAGTTTTATTACATTCCTTGCTTGGTATGGTATTATTTTTCTATTTGCTGAACATGATATCCAGGATAACAAGAATCAGATAACAAGAGTTCTTTATTTCAAAAATACAGGCTCTCCTATCTATCTTATGTATGCTATAATTTAATGATAAAATTATTACCAATGTAAGATACTTGACACTTTAATTCACTTACTTTTTCATCTCTCCTAATTGGAGAATGGATACATATGGATGACTAGTGTGTTCTGCTTTTATATTTTTAATCACATAGTCATGCATTTGCAAAAAATTTGCTGTCTGGACTGAAAACAGGAGGAAAATGCTCATGTTTAGAATAGCTGTTTGGATTTTTTTAAGGGAAAAAGTCACTATGTTTATTAGTGTAGGGAATGAGAAGTTAAACTAATCTTCCAAACTCAGTATTTAATATCAAAATGTCATCTCATTTTTATTTTTCAGGTTCCTTGGTTGCATTTATCCTGGTTGGGTTGTCCAGGAGGGCTCTCACTCATCTGACCAGAGTGGGTTGTGCTGTTTAACTCCTGAGTGTCACATTTCTGGCAGGTCTAATGTGCTTGGCTTTCTGTGAAGTCAGAAGGAGGCAAAGTGTTTCCCTGATGTCAGCAGATCTGAAACCACACCTTCCTTCCAAAGCTGCACCTCATGGAGCTTATGGAGGACATTGTGTCCCATTTCCTTTACCTCCCAGTGAAAAGCCTGCAGGGTTGTACCAGCTCCTGTAGCTCCCACAGCCTGGGACACCCAAATTCTGCAGCCTGTTGGCACTGTGGGCATGCCAAGCACATTACACCATCGCTGGGTCACTGAGTCATTCCCGTCTTTTCTCCAACACATTACATTTTTGCCACAAACCACAGCTCTGGGTATAGCCATTTGCCAGAACTGGGCTGTGCAAAGCAGGAAGAGCAGTACAGAAGCAATAAAACATAGCGTGTGTGGGGAGGAAAAACCCCAACACAAAACCCCAGACAGCATTTTGGAATGTGTATTAGTAGAAAGCTGAAGCTGAGTAGCCCATTAGGAAAAATTTTAGCTCAGCTTTGTAATACTTTTTTAAGGCACCATTCATGTTTACAGAGCAGCATTAAAACCTTCTGTAGTAAGTTACGAGCTTGTGCCTATAGACGGAATTGAAAAAATGAGAATTCAAATGGAATCAGCTGGCTGTTATTCAGCCTCCACTGCCCAGCTAGATCAGGAAGAGTGTTAAAATGACTCCTGGAATTTTCCTTCCCAGCTCTTTGAGTTTAATTTTCAGTCTGCAAAAAGAAGCACCTGAGAATGTTCTTAAACGCTCTCTGTGCCTGCCATCAAAGGAGTTTTCTACTTTGGAAAAAGAGAGTGAGCCTTGTCTCAAAATGTACTTTTGCCAGGAATTCTGTCCTGATTAGGCTGCCTTGGAGCACTTTCTTGGGTGGGTGCCATACTGAAGTTATTGGATGGCAGCCATGTGTTCAACACTCTTAAAATAAAGTCTATTCCCTTAATTTGCAGTGCAACAGAAAACTGAGGTTAAGTCTATTGATGCCACTGGAGGGTGGGGCCAGCATACATATGTATGCAATTATTTTCAGGATATTGCAGTGAGTACATATATGCTCGCACAGAAGTTGCTCTGAAGTTGAGTACTAATATTCCTTGGGTATATTTTGCCCCTGCCTGGTTTCTTCATTCGTAAATTATTTTCCACATTCAAATCTGCCCACTGGTACTAATGAAAATGTTGAATAATCCATACATTTGGGTCAGCCCCTTCTAAAGACTGGCCTCTCCAGCCCATGTGATCCTACCCCACAACAGGAACTTAGTAAAGCACTTTGGTAAATGTTTATATCCAAACCTTCAAGACTGAACTTATCTCTGAACAATCTCAAGTGCATTTTTGAGCCTAAATGATTTAGAATGAGAGATGTGGAAGAATGCCTTCACAGGATTATTGTATCATGATTCATGTAGCAGGAGACAAGAAGACTTTTCTCTCTCTCACTTGGAGAAGGAGTTGTCAGCATTTCTCATCTACATTTCACAGATCCATGGAGGAGGATGAAATGAGATGGGCTGCACATGGAAGGAAAGGTTGTATGCACTTGTGTTTCTTCTGTATAACAGTAATCTGTTTTCAGATATGTTAATTTACTCTTTCACTCACAAGCTTTCTGCCCTATATACTGCTTTACTGAGACCATTCATGCTCTTTCAGACCTCATGCTACATCCTACATAGTTCCCTACCAGGTGTGGGTTATTTATGTGGCATGCAGAGAGAGAAAGGCACAGAAGCAAGTGTATATCGAGAATAAAACCAGCTAATATGGTAATCTTCCCTCTGGTGCCCCCAAGACCTGGAACTCCCATGGACACCCACAGAATATCCATGTACGTAAGTACAAAATACTGTTCTTAGGGTAAGGTCCCTCATGTAGGGAAAGTGAAATATGGTTCTTTAGTTGTCAGATGTCCTAATCAACATATTAGTCCTTCATTTCCAATTATATCATCTAATTATTATTTTTTTTTTTGTACCTCTAAAATCACAAAGTCACCTTGTTTATTCCATAAGTGACTTGGGGTATATGAGTATAGAGATGAGTCTATCTTTTAACACTGAAGATGTATTTAGTACTCCATAATTAACACCAAAGTGGTAATCACTAATTTTCAGATAAAATTAACTATGCTACATTGGGAAAAAATATGCATTCTGTTGAATATATAATTATATATTTTCTAAAGCAATCACAGCTTATATTTACATATTGAGAAACAGTTGTTGGAAATATGACCTACTTGGTAATAAGAAAGTTTTTGTTTTGAAGATTATTTATTTCTTACACTATCATACCTGAATGTTAAATTCCAGGAGGAGTATCTACATGCTGGCTAAACTGTATCAAATTACTCCTCATTTTTTATCTTTTCCTTTCTCTCTTTTCCTCCAGACTACACAGTACCAATGATCTGAACAATTTTGTTCAGCGTTTTGCTGGATAAGCTTTGCAAACAGCTCTCTATACTGAGCGCTATGAAAGGGGTTTGGTAGCAGCAGTTGGATTCTAAAGTGGATCAGCTTCACATAACAGGTACAAACGACCCAGGAGAACATGAGTCATTGTCCTTAATCTACACTGAGATGCTGAGAGGTGACCAAAAAGGTCACCTCTTCTTTATACAGAGATGAAAGTGTAAAGTGATCCAATTGTCACCTTACTTCTCTTTAATATCTGTAGCCTCTGTAATGCCACTTTGAACAGAAGATCACATGGGAGAGAAAAACCCCAATATGCCTTAACTGTATGTGGAATCACAGAAGCTCAACACAGAGAGGACAGATGAACCCCCCTTGAGAAAGGCCAGAGAGAACACTCACTACAACTAAACCCAGTTTTTATCACCTCTGATTTCCTTAAATCTAAAATACACTCATGTTGACATTCAAAAGGAGGCTGTTTTATGAGTCCCTGATTTTACAAGGTTTGGGAAATTTGCAGGATTTTTGCAAAAGCATAGGAGTGGTACCCTATACACTCACTCTAATCCTCTGGAAAGTGGCAATGACTGCCATCCACTGACACTGCTTGTGTAGTAGTCAGGACAGGTAATATCATGATTAACCACTCGCTTCACTATTAGCAGAGGGAGCCATGGGAAGGGGCCTTGCATACAGCCAGCATGGGAGCTGAGAAACCCACTGAAGCAACTCACTAGAACATCTTTTTCGTAAAACACTGTCTTTATTGCAACTGAATGTTTAGTCAAAGCTAAAACATTAGGTGGAAACATACTGCCTTTGATTCTGTTTTTAACTGGGACGGTTTCATAGGGCAATCTGTCTAATTGGACAGCCTGAGGAAGGACAGTAGGAGTAGCAAATAGAGAGAAGCAAACAGGCAGCAGCAGCTAACACAGTTCTGTCCACAAAGAAAGTAGGGACTCTTTTTAGAGCTGGAATGTTCTGCACTGGAGAAGTGAAGAAACAGATTGAGCCTGGTAAAATAAAACAACAAAAAAATTAATTATGTGCAATGAGCCTTCCCTTGCTTTCAAAACCTGTTTCACCACTGACTAGTGGAAATGGTCAAATATGGTAAAATACAGCATTTCAGACAGATGCCATGCCTTCAGTTAAAATTACTGAGACCCTCTCCTGACATCTTACCTCTTCTTGACTGATCTTGAGATTGCAGTTAATTTTCTTCTGCACATCAGGTGGCCTCTTTAAAACATCTCCAGAGATGAATACACTGCTCCAGACTAGGTTAGGAGATACTCCAAGCATATTGCTACGGGTGTCTCTTGAAATACCCAATATTATCATATTAGTATTAAATCATCACTACATCAAGAGGAATGTTTGTAGGTTACCTAAACTATGGAAAAGGTTTTGAGCACCTAGCATAGACAAGAACATTAACCAATGCAGAATTCTAATCTTTGCTTTCTCTTTTATAGTTCAAATCTGCAATGACACCAGGTCGCTTTATAATCCCATGAGGCCAAGATTGTCTGGATCAGTCCAGCTTCCAGTGTAGTTTACAGCAGGCCTTTAGCCCTACCTTAGGGCTACAAGCTGTAGCACCCAAGGAGCCATTCTGCTACAGAGACTCTCTGAAATGCTGCACACTCCAGGCTTTCTTCTTGTCACTGTGTACTGGATACAAGAGCAAGAGCATGGGCCAGAATCCATCTGTAATTCCCAACTAGGGAAATAGCTGTTTCTACAGACATCTTGTTTCTGAAATGAAATCCATTAGTTTCTATTCCAAATAGAAATTTCAGCCAACTATTCTATTTCTGTCCTCTTGACCCCAATGGAGTATTGTAATGTAGTTTTCTTAAGGAACCAAAACTTCTGACATGAGCCCTGTCAATTCCTCTCTTCACTTGTCAGAGACTCAGTATCTCTGTGAGTTGGAAATCCCCATTGACTGCTGAGCCATATTTGGACAGCTGTTCATTGCTTTACTCTTTGGAGAGAAAAATTACCAACATTTCTGAGAATGACAGAAAGGAAGTCCTTCCTGTCACTGCAAATGTTTAAACATGGACAACATCTTCTGCACTACCATAGGAATGTCTACCTCGTACTTTGGTGTATGTAAACCCAATGTGGAGAGCACTGATCAACTTCCCTTGACGAACGAGTCCCATGGATTTCAATGATGCAGTTACCCATAAGTGCAAGCAGAGTCTGAATCAGGGACACTTTTCAGCAGATTCTAATATTAATCAAGCAGTATGATGCAAGAACTTCACAGAATATAAATTTAGCTAAAGAATGTATTTTAAAAAAGAAAATTAGTTTATACCCTCACCAGCACATAGTGCTGCACACAGTGGGATACTCTTACTATTTGCCTGCAGTTCCCACCATATTTTAGTGCTACTTAGTGCCACTCTGGTTAAGGGTCATCTGTTATTTCCATAATAATCTAATTTTTCAAAGGTGCATAGCTCATCTACTTTAATTCCCAGTAGAGTCTAGAAGCAGCTTGCTAGTGATCAGCTTTGCTATGATTTTTTTTTCCTATCTTTACAAAATGGCTTACTGCACCAATCCACTTATTACCTCTTAGAGAAGAGGCATTTACTCCGTGATCCCACAGTGCTTATATGGTGGTGTGCCTGTAGTCCTTACTGGAAAAACATGTATGTTCCTTAATCAATGCAAAAACCTCTGATCATTTTGGCCTGAAAGACTGGGATTTCTATTTTAATGGAAAAGAAACCACACAACAACATTGAAACCTTTTTATGTTTGCACACACACACAACTTCAGGAGTAGGAGCCTGAAACTACAGGCAAAGTGCAAACTAATTTCCTTGAAAATTAATGTTCACACTTTTGTCACTCCTTTGCCTTTGCGTTTTATTAATATGTTCTTAAGCAATCAATCTCATTTAAAGTGAATAATATAGTTACATAATTGAATAGATTAATTTGGTTATGATCATGGGAGAAGACAAAACATATCCCTATAGTTCACATAAATAACAGAAAATTAGGGTACTGATGTTGTCACAGAGACAAAGGATATGCATGCCAAGTATCCAATTAATGTAAATCAGCACAGTCGTATTTGATATTAGTCACTGTAGATGCACTTACTCTGACTAAAGCACTGGCCTTTGCATCCTGAAGCAATCAAATTGCTCTAATGGTAAAAGTCCAACTTAGGAAAGCAACTAAACTGAAAAAGCTGACTTTGCCACTCTCTTCCATATCCATCCTCCGTGCCTGTGAATGGTCCCTCCCGTGTGACATTTATTTTTGCCTGCAACATGTCCAGGTACGGGGGGAGGGGGTCACTGGTAATCTCCTAAGGGAGAAGCGTCCATATGCCTCCGAACTGCCCAGCCTGTTACTTCAGGGTCCCCTTTACTGTTCCTTTCCCAAAGCTGATGCGCGTTCCTCGCAGCGCTTTCGCGAGATGCCAAAGTCACCGCAAGCACCGGCACTGGCGGCGATGCGGCCGGAGCGCCGGCGGGGCGGCAGCTCCTGCAGCGCTGTGTGGCGCTGAGACAGAGCTGGGTCGGTCCAGAGGGGGCTGTGGGGATCAGAATCACACTGCGGAGCACGGATACAGACAACAGTGTTGTGTTTGGGCACAGCGCCCGGTCACGGAGGAACACCCAAGAGGCAGGTGTCCCTCTGAAGGTCAGGGGTGCGCTCAGCACAGGCTTCCCAGGCGAGAGGGGCAGCGGTCCCGCCCGGCCCTGGGGGATCGAGGGGGCAGGCTGGGCGGGCGGGCGCTGTGCTGTGTGCTGTGCTGTGTGCTGTGCTGTGCTGGGGGAGCCCCCGTGGCCGCCGGGCGGCGCTGCCCCCCC
>VXBX01004450.1:1841131-1880368 GCA_013400415.1 Scytalopus superciliaris
CTGCCCGGCGGGACCGGGCTCGGCAGCCGCAGAGCTGCAAACAAACCCGTGCCAATGCGGAGTCGCGCAGCTGTAGCTCCTCGCAGGCGGCTGTGCGCCAGACCCGTCGCATCCAGCTCCGGGGGATGGAGCGCGGTCGGGAGAGGAGAGACAGCCCCGGGGGACAGGAGGGAGCTGCCTCCGGGCGATGGGCAGTGCCGGGCGCGGTGCGGTGTGAGCAGTAGGGAATCCTGCGGGCCACTGGGATAACGCGGTGCGCTTTTCCCTCCCGCGGCGGTGGGAGTTGGGTGTGCATGGAAAGTGGCAGCTTCTGTTCCCTCGTAAGTTTGGGTAGTGCTCGCCGTGAGTGTGGTAACAGGAGCAGAAATGGGGCCCTGGGGAGGGAAAGATTCGTAGTGCACATGGGTCACTCGGTAGGCAGCGCTCACCCTCATCATTCGCATCTTTTTAGTGTGAGCCTTCTAGTATGGGCTACTCCTGCCAGCTCTCCTTTCAACCAACAGTACATCCGCGTTAATTAAGTAGTAATGAAAGTTTTGAGGTCTAGAGGAAAGAAAAAAAAAGATAGAGAAATACAGCTGTATCCGTGGTCTGGTTTGCCAGTGGCATGTTACTGCTTAGAGGTTGCAACTGCTAAAGCAGAGCTATCAGTGCGTGCCCGAGTGTTAATATGCACATACTGATCCTGGCACTGTCTCTGGTTTTAATTAAGAAGAAAAAAAAAATTAATTACTCATCCAAAGCTAAAGGAAGCTGACAGAATTCCTATGGTTGCTACTTCGTTAAATTAATTCGCCTCACCTAATTCCTTAATTTCTAAGTGCTTATTAACTGGTTTGTTCCCTAGCTTAGTGAAGATCAGTCTCCTGTAGTATTACCATCTCTTTACTAAGCTTTTTTAAACTTTAAACACCCCTTTCTGTGCGTGTTAAAGTACTGAGTCCTGTGGCCTCTGCAGCTCTGACAGCTGAAGCAAACCAACCAGCTATATTATCAGCATCAAAAAAGCTTATTTTTATGATATTCTGATACTCACTTTTTAGACTGTGCTTTTCCTGTATGAACTTTTCATAATAAGTGAAACTGCAAAGTGGACAGTTTCTCCCCTGTCTAGACCTTACTATTCTTCTCTGACTTTACATATGGCTTAATGTCCAATAAATCTTGGAATGGGGATGGGAGAGGGAAAGAGAGAAATGAATATTTTTTAGTGTCTTATTAAGAGAAGTGTATTGATTTTTAAGATAACAGATGTAAAATTCTTCTTCAATGTCTTTGCTGCTAAGTGTATGAAATTGATTTTTCTTCAGTAAATCAAGTTGCTAGCAGTTTGAAATAAAAAAGTTATTTTAAATCTTTGTAAGTGATTCATCTTGAAAAGAGGCACATCTTTATGTTAGTCTTAAAATTTTATAAAAACGCTAAAGTTAATTTTGCAGGTTGTGGGTCTGCAACAGTGTATGAAATATATCATTTATGTCCTTATAGAATGTGTTGTCCTGAATGTAGCAGTTGGGAAAAGTGGAGTGAAAAGAAAAAACATTTCTTGAACATTTTGCTTGTAATGATGATGATAACAAAAAACTCCAAGGTTTGCTGAGTTCTTTGCTTAGAAGCATTCTTGGATGACCAAGCTGTGCCTGACTGGGCAATGGCAGTGTGATCAGTCAGGAGAGGATACTTAGAGCACAAATTTCAGATTAAATACTTCAAAAAGAAGTCACACACCAAAAAAAAAGCCTTTGTCAGCTGGGGATCCAGTCCCCCATGAATACAGCGTTTTGTTTCTGTCATTGCATAACTGTTGCCTTGGCATTGGGTAGGCTGAGGCTGATGTGATTGTCTCACCAAGACTTGTTTGGAGCCCAGTGCTGTTACTGAACTTCCTGATCTGATGAAAAGGATGTGTTTGACTGGTTTTTATTAGGACCATTTCAGTTGTCATTGCTTGCACAAATTTTTTTGTGTAGGACTGGCTTAGTAAGGGTGGGGTTTTAATCTTTTTTTTTTCCTTTTTGGAGACTGAGAGCCCACCACAGTCATTGATGTTCATTGGGCTTTTGGCTCCCTCAACACTTCTGCAAGTCTGTTTTCAATATGAGTTAGAGTTTGTGTCAGCTGAATGGAGGGTCATCAGTAATGCAGTGCAGAGCTTCATGCATCTCCTCTGAGAAGTCCTACCCATGGGCATCTTACACCTAGAAGGTGGGGAGGAGGGCTGTTATTTTACAAAATGAACAAAAAATACAAAAGGTTTTTGTTCATAAACGTTTGAAAAGCATGATACAGTGTTATTTCTTGAGAACTCTCTGTTCTCGTACTTTTACTTTGTACTCCCCAAACTGTTGCTTTCAAATAAGAGAAGTGGTTGGAGCAGAGTGGGTACACGTATTATGTTTTAGTTGGTTGATTTGTTAAAAAAGAGATGCTGAAGAGAATACTGTCTGCAAAGAGGAGATGAGATTCATGCCTATGTAGGTTTGCATCCCATTTCTCTGAAGTCCCTGTGCAGGGACTACTGCCTTGCAGAGCCTGCAAGCCCAGGAATTCCCAGGGACATCATGCTGTGCCATGCCAGAGCATCACCTGTCCTTCACACCTTTTCCACCACATCCAGCTCCCCCATCGGTTGTTCCTGCGTCCCCACAGCTCTTTCCTGCATCTCAGAGCACACCATCCCTTTCTTGTACACAGTAACCTCAGGAGTTCCACCTTAGGGGCTTCTGTCACCCATAGAAATGATCCTTGCTTTTACATGAAACTTGTCTGAAGTAGGTTCAAATATGCCCTAAACCAGCCTTTCTTCTTAAAAACAGCTGGGGGCAAATTCTGAAAGAGAATCAGTCCTCATTCTTTCTATTCAGCTATACACTTCATTCAGGCAGGAGCTGGAGTCTTTTGTGTCTAGCATTAATAGTAAAATCTGATTAGCTTTGGTCATTAAGGGTGGCTGGATTTCAATTGCCAAGTGTTGTAGTCCATATTTTCTTAAATCATACACCTCTTAAATAAATTTAACCTCATTCTTATTTTTTTAAAAGAAACTAATATTAAGTTTATCTTCTCTTAAAACCCATGAAATGCAAAATTTTATACTACTGTCCTTCCTCTGTCTCCACAACACCTACTTGCACTGTTTAAAAGGTACTTAATTTTGCCTTCTCACTGTAATCGTTCTTGTCTGAGAAGAAGGCAAAGGAGAAAATGTTGTGCATTTCAGATATCTCTAGTATCCTAAACAATTTGTGTTTTCACCACATTTACAGGTTCTCCCTCTTTCTCTCTTTCTAAACATGTGATTCTGTTATATAAGAAATATGCTCCCCTGTGTGTGAATTCTGTCTCTGATAGATCTTGAATTTCAGAAAACATACTAGATTATAGATTACATCCCTGGGAAGTCTGAACTGTGTCAGTGCCTGATTAATTGTCTTTTTCAGAGTGTTTATAGAATTTTTTAAACCAATTGAAGTCTGCAGGTGTCTTTCAATGTTTAAAGGACTTTATTTTTCTCAAGCCAGTACCTTTCTTCCAAGTTTACTTTCATGTATTATAATATGCAGTTGTCATGTTGCAAGCATAGTTTTCTTTACTACAGTATTTTTTTAATAACCTTTGTTTTTCAAGATTAATGCTTTCTAATCATAGAATGTTTTGGTTTAGAACAGACCTTTAGAGATCAGTTCATCCAACTGTTCGGCTGTGGGCAGGGACACTTTTTCACCTACTCAAAGCCCCATCCAGCCTGACCTTGAACACTTCCAGGGAGGAGGCATCTGCAACTTCTCTGAACAGTAGTTAGTAATATCTGAAGTCATTACTCTAAAAAATAAGTTCAGCACCTATTTCAGGATAAGGTTAAAAAAAATTGATAATAAACCCAGTGAAGCCTACTTCTTGGTATCCCTTTTTTCCTCATGCAGCAATGTCATGCTGTCCATGAGTGGGTGCACGTTCTTATTGTTAGGATTTTCTTTTCCCTGAGATGCACAGCTGTTACAGCCAGATGCAGAATCACTGCATGTATTGTATTTCCGTTGATGGTTTTTGGATATAAATGTGTTGTTATCTTTTAAGAAGTGTGAGAGTGTTATATCCAGGCAAATTTCATTGAGGCAAAGCATTTGCCAAGGGAACTACTGTGGGTTGTTGCATTGCCACACTCCCCATGATGGCTGTTCTTCCCATGGAAACTGATGGATTTCTCTTCTGTTTCACCTCCCCCATGTGCGTCCCAGCTGTGTCTGCCCTTTGCCTTTCCTCAGACATTCACACACCTGGTCCCCATTCATGCATCCCCAGCACCTGCCCAGACAGCACATCACCTTGCTCCTCTGTGCAGCTCCTCAGGCTGTTCCTGCTGAGGCACAGAGAGCTTGCACAGAGCCATGGGAACTGGCTTCCTGTGAGCTGCTCAAGCCCACCTGCAAAAAAATCAACCCCTTCATGGCACCGTGGTATTACTGTTGTGGAAGATGTATGTATGTGCTTATTATTGTACTTTTAACATAGGTGCTTTTTACCCTGGAGTGTTGGGTTGAGGCTTGCTCCCAGTGGAGCAAACACCATGTTGCTGGGGTTCCAGTTGGGTGAGGACACATTTGAGAGGTCATTCTCCAGGGTTTGCTGCAGAGTTTAACTGGATTGGTTTGAAGGAAATCAAAATTCTGTCTGTTCTCCTGGCTAGTTCCTTAAAATCAGTTCAGGTATGAGTGTCTCTAGGTGTGAGCTGGTGTGAGGAAATGTAAGGAAAGGTAGTTTAGTTTTCATGTGTGATATCCAAGATCATTGTATTAAAATAATGGGTCTCAACTGAACCTACAAGGCTCTGTACCAATGCAGAATCATGTGATGGATAGATTACTCGGTCAATACCCACAGTAGTGAAAAGGCAAAACAGAGACATGTCCGTCTTGTAAGGTGGCCCATAGGAAGCAAACTTGAGTTGACGATACCTAGTGAGGAATCAGCACCTCCTGATCCCCTCCCAACTCTTCTGCAGGCCAGCATGAACCTCAGACAGCTTGGGTGCAGGGTTGGCTGTGCCAGTCAAAATCCTGTCACCCCTCCCCTGTAAACAGACTGAGTATCAGTGGAGGTGTTACCATTCAGTGTAACAAATAGGTAGCATCCTGTGTACCCCTTAGTTCTCAGCTGTTTTTACTTTCTGTTGCTGTTCTGTCTTGGTGCTTTGGCAGCCTTCCTCTCCATAATTATTTGTCTCTTGGGTTTTAGGCTTAAAAGCTTGCACGAAGAGTTGTGGCTTGGGAAACATTTACAAGCAACACAAAGAATTATGAGAATTTGACATCTTTTGTTCTCCCTATTTTTGGAGCTGTTTGACTAGCAGCAATTTCAAAATGTGAATGGAGCTTTATGTTTCATTAACAGAAAGATGTGCCAGATACAGAGCAACCGAGAGCTACAAACCTCAGTGCCTTGCTCTGCATTGGTTTGGGGTGTGTTTGTTTTATGCTTTGATAATTGTGTACATGTGACACTTGGAAATTGTAGCCTAAAGTTACATGTACAGCAAATGCCATTCAGGAACGTGTTTGTACTTCAATTTCCTTCAATGCCATTGGAAATATAAGAATTGCCCTGGTGTAAACCATACATAAATCAGAGAGTTGGATTGCACTGAAGGCAAACAGCACAAAATTTGTGTAGTTAGCAGCTTGGGAGTAAGGAAGCAGCTGACTTGCCTTCCAGATGCTGGTTTGTGGATTGACAGACAGAAAGGACACCTTCTGTTAACCGTGCAGCTGGTTGGGACATTCAGAATGCGGAGTAAATGATGGGAGTTCAGCCAGAGAAGGATTACATTTTGAGTCGTCCATGGTTTTTCTCAGTATTGGAAACATACATTTGGGCTTGTGGGTTGTTTTGCTGAGCTGGAGCTGTGGAGCCTTCCACTGATGGCTAACCGAGGAGGAATCTGACTCCCTCGTGCTGCCAGCAAGGCACAGCTAACTGGCACTCCCCAGTCTGGGAGTCTGTGTTTTTGTCAGCTTACATACTAGCAAATTCATGGAGGCTTTTCAGTCCTAATGCTGAGTGTGCCTCAGCATCAGTGAAACTGCTGGGTGCAGGTGAGTGTTGGTTGCCTGAAGTCTCTTGCTGACACCCTTCGGTAGCCCACTTGGGAGGGTGGCTGTTGTTGGTTCTTAGTTATCTCTTCAAGAGTGAGTTCCCAATTTTTTTAAAATTCTTTGTGTTAATATGTGTTTTACTTTCTGATGGGGCACAAATGTTTCAAGACATAAGACAGTGCTTTCATCAACTTAAGACTTCTTTTCAAAGCATCTTAAGTTCTAGGTGCTGGGAAGCGCTGTCAGGATTTGCTGGAATGAAGTCCTTGACACACACCATGCCAACAAACACCATGCAAGTCTGAACTAATGCAGAGCACTTCCTGGATCTTCAATACTTTTTTGTACCTTCTATACTAAATTAATTTTAATTTTCTTGTTCATCGTATTTTCTGTATCTTATGTTTGTCGGTTTGTTTTTTGGTTTGGGTTTTTTGTTTTGTTTTGTTCTTAGGAATAACTTCTGGAAGGTTTTAAGTGATTGCCGTTTGTGTGTAAACTTACACTTTTTTTAACCAAAACTGTGTTGACATAAATGTCATGCCCTTTCCCAAACAAAAGCATAAAATGAGTTGTTGTATTTGTTAAACACACAGCTGAAAATAAGTTTGCCACATGGAACTTCTCTTGTGGGAAATTAAATGCTTTTCTTTAGCTGTGTAGGCATGTATTACCAAAAAAGAAAAAAAGTCATGAGGAAAAAGAGATGACTAGTGGGAGTATTTGGAGTTGAGAACTTTTCAGTGCAAGCACAGGGATCTGCTCCAGCACATCTGTCAAGACTCAAGGACTTGCAAGGTGTAACAAACAAGAACACTTCGTGTAACATCTGCTTATGCTCTGTGATGGGTGCTGGTGCAAAAGCCTTGAAATCTCTGAGCTATTTGTCATGCCATGTCAGAGGAATGTAACAGGCTATATAGTACATCATCTATTACTGCCTGCTCCCAGCCAGTGAAGTTATTAGGTACTAAAGCTGATAACAGTTACATCTAGCCAAAGTTTTACGTAAGCGAATGCAAGGAATGCTGTGCAGGGGGGGCTTTGCTCTGTATGGCTGATGTAGCCTGTGATAGTAATTATTTCCCTCATGTGGTGTATACCTTCCCTTCATGGATATTTCTCCCATTCTGTGCTGAAATTGCAGTAGTGATTTCTCATGCTTGATCATTGTCTGATGAAAATCCCCCAATTCAGGTAATGTCAGGAAACTTAAAAGAAATAATGATGCAGAATGAAAATTAGCCAGTTAAGTAATTTTGCTGGTCTTAGCTTGCAGTTTTTAGTCTTTCCCTTTAAACAGTTTGAAAATACCTGTTTTTCTGCTCAAACTTTATCTATGAGAAACATATAATAGATATTTAATCTTTAACCTCCTCGTGAAATTCTTTGAGGTTTTTCATTTTATCTGCCACTGATATGCTTGCAACACGATGTTTGAGAAATTGTTGTAATCTACCACATACTAAATTCCTCTTACTACTCAGTGGAAACCTCAGGGAAGCAAAAAAGAACTATGAAAGAGTAAAAAAAAACTCTTGAAAGCACTAATTTAAAATAGCCGTGGCAGACTGAAGGTAGGTATTTGGGGAGTGGGTGGAACTGAAATAAAACACGAATAAGGTGGCAGCATGAGTCAAGACTCAAATGATTTTAGCCTTAAACAGTCTGCAGATTTCATTAAAATGATTATATCTTCCTGTAAAACTTTATTTCTGGATTTTCTTAAGTTTCCTATGGCTGTTGTCATAAAATCTGCTGAATGTTTTCCCCATTACACTCAGCTCCCCAGCATGGTTTAGGCTCTTCTCATCATCCTCACAGAGAGGAAGTTCTGGACATCACAGTCAAACCTTCTCCTTCCCTCCCACCAGGCTGCTTTCTACCAGGTTTTGTGGGCAGGGTATGTGTGTGGGTAGTTCCCTGCCCACCTTATTTCTTTCAGTATTTGATCCTCCACTGAAGACTTTCTCCCTGAAGTGTTAGCCAGAAACCCTTGCTGGTTTTGCATGCATGTGATTCACACGTGGTAGATGAGCACAGCTGTGACTGTGACTTGTACTTCCAAATAAGGGATGTACCTCTCCTAGAGATAGAAAACAGAGGAGGCATTAGAAGAAATATCTTTAAAATAAACAGAAAGTCAGAAGGCACTTTCTTGAAGCAAAATGAAGTGCTTCACTGGAGAGAAGTTGGAGTCTTGGATTTCTATTTCCTCGGTAACTAAAGAGCACAGCACACGTGGAATATTAAATGTTGTTGCCAAGGCTAATGGGAATGTCCCAGCTGCTGTTAAAACCTGATGTGTAACTGTTGATTACTGCACACTGAGTCTTCTTTTCAGTTCTTGTAAGAACATGAGAAAGTTCAGGAAAATACCAGTGTAGTTACAGTCAGTGCTAGCTATTTCTCCCCCTTACAAAAATGCATTTAGTTGATGAAACTATTTTGTTTCATGTTTGATTAATTGATCTTAGATAGCATAGGTATTTTTTGGCTGTAGAGATACCTGCCAAATTGCTCAGTGTGATGGCAGGAGGATGGCAGTTTACTTTCTGAAGATTACCTACCTTCTTGGAAAGAATTATGTTATTTTAGAGAATTTAGAGAATTAAAAATGTTCCTTATTTGCTGCACAGTTGTTAGGTTTTCACTGAAGGATGAGAATGGAAGCAATACCTGAGTTTCTATTAAAAAAACTCAAAGAAACACAACAGCTACTTGTAGATGTGGTATCTTTGTTCATTAGTTTTTCCTTTGGTATGCCAAATGGGTCCCTGGGCAGGACTCCTGAGAATAGACTCATGTGGACTTCAGAAGGAGACACAGAAGGGGAGCAGCAGTTATGTGGGCCAAAATGCGAGTTCCCAAAGAATACCTTCCTCTTTCCCATCATAGAAGGCAGGTTTATTGATTAAGAAAATGCCACCATGCTTGCTTAAGTTCTCTTCTACTGTAATCCTTCCTAAAATACTTGCTCCTTAACCCTTTGTTTTTTATGGAAGAGAATGGTAAGATTAGTAGGAGGGAAGCATGCCATTATCCTTCCATACGTGTTCATGAGCGTGACTGCTCTGCCCACTTCCCACATGGTCACTAGTCTGTCTTCTTCTGCATGTGTGAAATGTCCCTTATGTTAGCTCTTGTACCTTGTAAATAAAGTGTTTTCTACTGCCTTACTCAGAAAATATGTCAGGCTTTTCATTGCATATGTTTAATTGCTCCAACATTTGTGCTTTGCATTTGTGTGTGGTTATTAGATCTCTATGGAGAGAGATTTCTTCTCCTTACCTAAGTTTAAACATAGGAGAAAAATCACAGAATCATTTAATGGTTTGGATTGGAAGGTATCTTAAAGATTATCCAGTTCAAACTCCCCTGTTATGGGCAGGGACATCTTATAGTAGACCAGGTTGCTCACAGCCCCATCCAACCTGGCCTTGAACACTGCCAGGGATGGGGCATCCACTTCTCTGGGCAACCTGTTCCAGTGCATTACCATCCTCACAGTAAGGAATTTTCTCCTAGTATCTAATCTAAACCTGCCCTCTTTCAGTTTAAAGCATTGCCCCTCGTCCTGTCACTACACTTCTGATAGAGTCCCTCCCCATCTTTTCTGTAGATCCCTTCAGGTACTGGAAGGTGCTGCAAGGTCTCCTTGGAGACTTCTCTTTTTCAGGCTGAACAACCTCAACTCTAATCCTGTCTTTAAAGGAAAGGTGCTCCAACCCTCTTACCATCTTTGTGGCCTCCTCTGGACTTGCTCTAACAAGTGCATGACCTTATTGTACTGAGAACCCCACAGCTGGATGTGGTATTCCAGGTGGGCTCTCACCAGAGCAGAGGAGCAGGGCAGAATCACCTTCCTTGACCTGCTTTTGATGCAGCTGCTTTTGATGCAGCCTAGAGTAGAATTGGCTTTCTGGGCTGTGAGTGCACATTGCTGGTTCAGACCCAGTTTTTCATCTGCTAACACCCCCAAGTCCTTCTCAGCAGGATTGTTCTCAATCCACTCATTGCCTGGTCCTGTATGCATGGTTGGGATTTCCCCAGCTCAGGTACAGGACCTTACACTTGGCCTTGTTGAGCTGGCATTTATTACCCATTTTAATACTATTTTCTTGTGTCAGGTCAAATCACTGACATCACAGCAAGTATCCCAAAATTTAATTGATCTTGAGCTGCTGCATGTGGTCCCAGAGACATCCTGGCTTTTGCTTTTGAACACTCAGGTGACTTCCATAGTCATGAGTGGACTTGCAGCAGGAACCTTTGCTCTTCACTGGCAGACATGGATGGAGCTGTGGCACTTAAAGCTTTCAGGCTTAGCAGCTGCTGTGTGCCCCTGCTTTGTCCTGAGTGGGACGGCTGGGAAGAGCACCCTGATGACAGCCTGCATCCCAGGCCTCCCACAGCACTTGGGATGTACAGTGACAGCTCTTCCTGACAGGAGATACTGGCCATTAATTTAAAATCCTTCCCCTAGGTCACTGTGACTTTTAAGGAGCTTTTGCACTTATGTCTCAGAAAAACCGCCTTTCTTCCTTGAGCATGACCTGCCAAGGCAGCTGTGTTTCTCTTAAGCACTGAAGTTAATGATACAAAACATGAAGCTGGAGAGGAGATCAGGATTACAGCTCTTCTTAGCTGTGTACTCCCTGTCACCAGCACTTTTGAGGTAGCCCTGCATGATATGGGGGTTTTGTGGCTGCTGGACAAAGTGTAAGGCATGGCTTGGACATCTGTGATCCTTTCTGCAAGAGCTTTTGAGGATGGTGCTTGTATGGCCTTTCTCAGCTTAGTGTGAAATGAAGCAAGCTTTCTTTTATTCCCTGATTTTTGTTGATTGGTTTTAGTTTTTTTATGGAGCCCAAAAGAAAAGACTTTTTTCAGATGTAACAGTAATATTGCATAAAAGGGTCCTCTTTGTGTTTGTGGATGCTGCTGACATACACTTTGGTTATGTTAAGCCCTGTGGAGCAGGTGGCTTTGAATCAGAGGGTAATCACAATGCCCTGGTGTGTGGTGTGGCACAAGCTGCACAGTGTGGAAATCTGGTAGTGTCCTGTCTGTCCTGTCTAGCTTCTTTCCTATCAGGGTGTATATAGTAACCTAAACTTACCCCTGTTCACATAATCTTAAATTGGCCATTAACTCACTCAAACACACATTGGTATGCAGATTTTTTCATTTCCACTTTTGCTTGGGAACTCCATCTCCTGCTGTCTCCTGCGTGTGGGCTTACCTGTATTTTCCTGGTAGGAGTTTGCACAAGGAAATACCTTCCCCAGTGTTATCCCCGCAGCTGTGCCCTGTGGAGGCACGTGGAAGAGGCAGGGCAGCAGTTGGCAGCAAGCGTCACCACCGTCCTTTATTTCCCTCATAGCTATGGTGACCCTGGATGTGAGACCAGGAATGTATGCACTGGAGATGATTTAAGGAAATGTGCAGCACTGCATACTAATTAATTCAGGTCATGGTACTCATAGGATAAGCACAGCAGCTTCCTGCNAGGTGGGCTCTCACCAGAGCAGAGGAGCAGGGCAGAATCACCTTCCTTGACCTGCTTTTGATGCAGCTGCTTTTGATGCAGCCTAGAGTAGAATTGGCTTTCTGGGCTGTGAGTGCACATTGCTGGTTCAGACCCAGTTTTTCATCTGCTAACACCCCCAAGTCGCATGACCTTATTGTACTGAGAACCCCACAGCTGGATGTGGTATTCCAGGTGGGCTCTCACCAGAGCAGAGGAGCAGGGCAGAATCACCTTCCTTGACCTGCTTTTGATGCAGCTGCTTTTGATGCAGCCTAGAGTAGAATTGGCTTTCTGGGCTGTGAGTGCACATTGCTGGTTCAGACCCAGTTTTTCATCTGCTAACACCCCCAAGTCCTTCTCAGCAGGATTGTTCTCAATCCACTCATTGCCTGGTCCTGTATGCATGGTTGGGATTTCCCCAGCTCAGGTACAGGACCTTACACTTGGCCTTGTTCGCTGGCATTTATTACCCATTTTAATACTATTTTCTTGTGTCAGGTCAAATCACTGACATCACAGCAAGTATCCCAAAATTTAATTGATCTTGAGCTGCTGCATGTGGTCCCAGAGACATCCTGGCTTTTGCTTTTGAACACTCAGGTGACTTCCATAGTCATGAGTGGACTTGCAGCAGGAACCTTTGCTCTTCACTGGCAGACATGGATGGAGCTGTGGCACTTAAAGCTTTCAGGCTTAGCAGCTGCTGTGTGCCCCTGCTTTGTCCTGAGTGGGACGGCTGGGAAGAGCACCCTGATGACAGCCTGCATCCCAGGCCTCCCACAGCACTTGGGATGTACAGTGACAGCTCTTCCTGACAGGAGATACTGGCCATTAATTTAAAATCCTTCCCCTAGGTCACTGTGACTTTTAAGGAGCTTTTGCACTTATGTCTCAGAAAAACCGCCTTTCTTCCTTGAGCATGACCTGCCAAGGCAGCTGTGTTTCTCTTAAGCACTGAAGTTAATGATACAAAACATGAAGCTGGAGAGGAGATCAGGATTACAGCTCTTCTTAGCTGTGTACTCCCTGTCACCAGCACTTTTGAGGTAGCCCTGCATGATATGGGGGTTTTGTGGCTGCTGGACAAAGTGTAAGGCATGGCTTGGACATCTGTGATCCTTTCTGCAAGAGCTTTTGAGGATGGTGCTTGTATGGCCTTTCTCAGCTTAGTGTGAAATGAAGCAAGCTTTCTTTTATTCCCTGATTTTTGTTGATTGGTTTTAGTTTTTTTATGGAGCCCAAAAGAAAAGACTTTTTTCAGATGTAACAGTAATATTGCATAAAAGGGTCCTCTTTGTGTTTGTGGATGCTGCTGACATACACTTTGGTTATGTTAAGCCCTGTGGAGCAGGTGGCTTTGAATCAGAGGGTAATCACAATGCCCTGGTGTGTGGTGTGGCACAAGCTGCACAGTGTGGAAATCTGGTAGTGTCCTGTCTGTCCTGTCTAGCTTCTTTCCTATCAGGGTGTATATAGTAACCTAAACTTACCCCTGTTCACATAATCTTAAATTGGCCATTAACTCACTCAAACACACATTGGTATGCAGATTTTTTCATTTCCACTTTTGCTTGGGAACTCCATCTCCTGCTGTCTCCTGCGTGTGGGCTTACCTGTATTTTCCTGGTAGGAGTTTGCACAAGGAAATACCTTCCCCAGTGTTATCCCCGCAGCTGTGCCCTGTGGAGGCACGTGGAAGAGGCAGGGCAGCAGTTGGCAGCAAGCGTCACCACCGTCCTTTATTTCCCTCATAGCTATGGTGACCCTGGATGTGAGACCAGGAATGTATGCACTGGAGATGATTTAAGGAAATGTGCAGCACTGCATACTAATTAATTCAGGTCATGGTACTCATAGGATAAGCACAGCAGCTTCCTGCCTCCCAAGTGGTTGCTGCGGTTCTGATGTGAACCCCTTTGGCTTATGCCAAGAAAAAAACCGCGTAGTAATTAAAATTAACCTGACCTGCTTTAGAGGAGCCTGGTTTGAATTAGGGCATGATTATTAACTCTAGCAGTATTTGGCTTTGCTAAATCTTTCCCTTTCCTTCCATGTTTTTCATTCCCTGCCACCCCATCAGCTTGATAGTATCTGCGTGAGTAGCATCTGTTTTTATGAGACCCTTTGTCTGCTTAGAGGACACCAAGGCTTGGCTAACACATACCACAAGCCTTGGTGGGACTCTGTCAGGGCTGTGGTTCCTGCTGCAGAGCTTGATGGCTGACAGGGTATCGAGTTGTCCCATCTCCAGAAAGCCAGGACTATGGGAGCAGAAAATGGGGAGTGAAAAGGTAATTTCATTGTGTGCATAATTGACCTGAATGCTGTTCTTCTCATGGGCATCTAAAATAAAGTAATCAGAGTGTGCGGAGTTTACAGCACTAAATCCAAGTCCTTTAGGCTTTAAGGGCATTGACTTTTGTATGCATGTGTGGGAAATTCAAGAAAAAGCAAGAGTGCAACAGTTTTAATTTCAAACCGTGGAAGCTTGGTCAGTATGAAGGCTCAAAATCCCTTGCTTGTGGTTTTCTTTCATGTGAGCGTGATGATACGCCTATTTTTTCTTTGTATGTAGATGGCACCATGGAAAAGGATCTTTAAGCCCTCTTTGTGGGGTGGGTAATCTGTGAACATGAGTTTTCATCAAAAAATGCAGTAAAGCTTTTTGGAAAAAAGTGTTTTGCATCAGTTTGTCTTGCCATCAGGTCGCAGCTATGGAGTACTGATTTCAAAGTCTCTCATGTGACAGCTGTGCTACTTGTTTTCCAAGGCATTTTTCAGACAGGAGCCATTGGAAGCTGCTGGAGTGTTTTTCCAGATTCTTCTCTGGTACAGTGCCTGGATGCCCTGATGCCTCTGCCTTGTTCTGCTGTGCCATACTGTGTGTGGTAAGGCCCTCTGTGTCTGTGATCTCTGGTGATGGAGTGAATATTCTCTTTTCACTGTTGTTTGTTTTTACAGTGTTTATAAAGTTGATGTTGGCAGAATAACAGAAAACAGTTGGATTTTTTTTTTAATCCATACAAGCAGGATGCTTACAGTAGAAAGGTCTTTCTGTCAAGAAATTGAAACATCTTTTTTGGAAAAAAATGTTTGAAATGCACATTGTGGTATGCTTTATCCTCTGAACAAATTGTCTCACAGTGAAATTAAATTGATCTTCAGTTTGAAGGCTCGTGTTGGACATTCCCTCAGCCTGGGAACAATTGAAAAAGAAAGGAAATTTAAGAGTTGTACAGAGAGGCTGTGTTTTGCGCTCTGACTCTTTCTCTGAAGTTCTGATTTATCTTTGGAGAGCATGAGAACTTTGAGGTCACTAAATGTAATTTTCTTCACTCCTGTAAAATGATTAAGCATTGATAACCTCTAAACATCGAAGTCCCTTCTCCATTTTTGAAGAATCACATTTTTGCAAGATAGTTAACCTTCAGTACCCATAAGATGCTTCATGGTCTTTAGAGAGGGTCTCTGCTGTCTTAATTTCTATGCAGGAGGTGGATCAGCACCTTTCAGAGAGCTATAGGCGTCTAGTTCTTAAGCACTGCAAAATCCTTGCTCTTGGTTCCTGCTCCTATCTAGCCATTGTCTGTTGTAGTCCTTGAATGCTGGGGGGGAAAAAAAAAAATCACAAGACCTGCTATTATTTTGGAGGCTTTTGCTTGCTGTTTGTTTTCTGAGCATTTAGTGGCTGGTACTTACTTCAGATTTTCCCTCTTCCATGGTGATGAGTAGAAATACTTTATTTTTTTACTTCTATTTCATTATAAAATATGCAGTTTTCATGCATGCTTCAGAACTGGGACTTGAGCTGGGCACCAGATCTTGATAAGCTTGGTGATGGTATTGCAAGAGGCAGTTCAAGAGTAGCTAGCATGCCTTTTTTCTTGCATGGCCTTTACTCTTGCTTGGGGAAAAAAAGGCTAAATGTGTTCCACACTACCTGCCTGTGCTTTTTATGCTCTTCTCTTTTGTACAGGGATTACTGTTGCAGGTCTATAGGGAAGCACAAAACCTAAGCAAACCCTGAGCCACACCACATGTGAAAGGCCAATGTTTTAAAGCATGTCTGAAATCAAACTGTGGAAACAAAACAGGGATCGCTTTTTTCGTAGGTGGTACCTATTTGAATAGACTTAGAATGTCTGGAGAGAAAGTGTTGTCACATAACATAGGGACAGTACATTTTAAACTATTGAAATACTCTGTGCTTCTTCCCCCATCTTTTCTGTGTAGTGCAATAAAATCCTGCTATAAATTTATTGTCTACATTTGAGCAATGTTGTATGTCTATCTGATACTTATGTGCATTCCCTGTTCAGTCACTAAAGAGGCTCCATCAGTTGTTATGTCTTTGTTACAAATGTTTAGTTTAAAAACCAATAAATTTGAGGGTGGGGGAATGGGGATTTTCACAGTATGTCATGGAGGAAATGTTGCAAAACTGACGTAAGGGTCATATTTTTTTTATTCTGCAAGCTCTGCATATTTCAGACTAACTTTACCATAACAGAGCAGTTAGGAAGCCGTGGTTAGTGGGTCAGACAGGCCCACGGGGCTAAATTGGGTTTTGTTCAGCCAAATGTTAGTGCTTTTTAATCAACGCTGAATTTTGCATGCAACGCTCACTTCCTTCCCCAAAGCCATAACGAAAAAAAAAAGGTTGTTCAATTGGGTCATGCACAACATCTGTCCCTTACTAAACCAGTTAGGGAGTTACCACAGTGAGGGAAGAGAAGCTGCCTATAGCCACTGTTAGAGCATCATTTCACGGCTGCGGCTTTGGCAGTCTGGTACAAGCAACCATCGATGAAGTTGTGTGTACACTCCTCAAACTCCCTTTAGAAGGAAAAGGAGAATTTCCTTTCATGTTTTGTGCAGCGTTTTCACAACAAGTGCAAAATTCCAATAAAACTGTGTCATGAAAATTGCTAGTGCAGTTAATTTACAGCACTGGGAAATAATTGTATAGATTTCTTTTCTCCCTGTATGGCTTCCTTAGGTGTTAGGCTGCCTCACACTAAGGAATTGTTTTTTTCAAATCTCTCTGCTGCCACCTGTTTGGTCTCCAGTAAATGTAATTAATGTGGTGGTTGAAATGACAGAGGCTTTGGCCTCTCCTGTCAAGATGGTTTATGTATTCTCTACTATAGACTATGTGTTAATTGGGCTATCCTGATAAGTTTCAATTTGACAAAAGGCTCCATGGGAGCCAATTGCATTTTTTTAAGATGTCTACTGCAGTAAAAAAGCCTCAGTGAACACATAATGCTGAACTTCTTCGAATTAATGGAAGTTTATTTAGTTCATCACCCAAAGCAGGCTGAGTCTGTGTTGCATTTAAAGCTAAAATTTCTTCACAATTTACTGGATACTTATTGGTGGCTGCTGTAAAGGAACCAACGAGCAAAACAGTTGTAATTTTCTTTTATAAAGTTCTGAAGTAATTCACTCTCTTCCACTAGAAGAAATATGAGGATCTAGTTTGAAGAGACCAACAAGGATCATCAAAGTCCAACTCCTGGCTCTGCACAGGACACGTCTAGAGTCACACCATGTGCCTGAGAGGATTGTCCCAACACTTCTTGAACTCTGGCAGGCTTGGTGCTGTGACCGCTGCCCTGGGGAGCCTCTTCCAGTGCCCAACCACGCTCTGGGCAAAGAACCTTTTTCTAATATTCAACTTAAACGTCCCCTGACACAACTTCGGGGCATTCCCTCGAGTCCTGTCATTGGTCACCACAGAGAAGAGATGAGTGCCTGCCCGAGCGCTTCCCTTCATGAGGAGGTGGTAGACTTCTGTTGCCACACTGTTGCAAAGAACAAGAGAATTAACTTGGTTTTGCCTTGTTTTGGGTGAAGAGCTTAAAAATAAAAGCAGTAGTTATTGTTAGAGGGTATTTTTCTACAAAATATTATGGCAGTGCATGACTTTCTCCTGAAACTTCCAGATACAAATAGTTTTAGAAGTAATGAAGATTGCTCTGAATTGGGTAAGTCCTCTCTGGAAAGCTGGAACTAGTTGTCTTCTCATAATGCTCAGTGTTGGCCCCTCCTTTCCCATTATATGGCAAACTGCAGAGAGGTGGTGGGTGCTAATGGAAGTACGAAAAGCATATTAAAAAATCCCCAAGCATGCTAAAGCAGGAAACTTAATGCAGACTTATTTAAATAGAGGGGAACTGTGTTTCAGGGTGCAATCTCTTAGCATCGCATGCTTGTTAAGATGAAAATTTGTTCCAGTTCACACATGCACTGATAGATGTGTCTCCTTAGATGCACCAACAAACAACCTTGTGAGCTTGAGAGGCAGTACTTGGTGTACTTGGCTGTAGCACATACAAGGAACTTGGTAGATCAGAGTCTGTGTGTGCATGCTTGTGTTAAAAGACATGTTGGAAAATACCCATGCACAGTAGGTTAGAATTTAGCTGATTTGAGACTTTGCAGTAGTGTTTTATTACAATTGCAAATGGTTGCTTGCTTTAATGAACAGGAAAAGTCATATTTTGTGTTAGACCTAGAAGCAAGAAAAAACATGGTGTGTTGTTTAAAGCATAACTTGGAATAATTTTTATTTGGCTGAAACATTGCATTAAAGATCCAATGCAATACTTCCTTATCTTCATCTTTCAGATAAGTAATTACAGAAATATGCATTGGTATTTGATAATTCAGGAAACAACTTTTGATTATAATGAGATCCACAAAACGTGTTTCATGCTACAAGCGCAATCTTGAAAATGAGGTTGAAGAGCACCACCATGGAAATGAAGTACAATGCAACTCGGATACAAATGATTAAGCTTATATAGAGAAATGATTCATGAAAGCATGGCTAATGGCCTCTGGTAGATATTTTAGGCAATGGGGCAACATGTGTACAAACTTCAGTTTGGAACTCCTTTTCTTTCTAGAACCACACAACACTTTATTTTTGCAACTCTCTTGTTATCACTGCTTTCCATCTAGCAATCAAATACATTGCAATAAATAAAAACTTGGTCTGTGGCAGAGAGTGTAAGTATAATTTCAAAGTTTATGCTGTTTCATGGTTGAAAAATATATTAATTAAAAACAGGGCTTCTGACAGAGTCACAAATGTGTTGAGAATGTGTTGAATTGATTGCTAGAACTGCAGAACAGGCTTTTCTGAGTTGCATTTTTCAGTTGTCTGTAAAAATGCAGACACCCCCAAATGCCATTTAATTTTCCAGTAATGAAGTGCTAGCAATTACTTTTACTGCAGCCTTCCTGGGAAATAATTTTTATATAGATAGCTATCCTTATACGTGCATTCAATGGTATCAATTAGTTCAGTAATACATTTTAAAACTGCATTATATTTTGAATAAGCTTTTCTCTCAAACGCTGAAACTCCTTCAGATGTAAGCATACATAAACCTACATGTAGCAGCTAGGTGGCAGAAACTGTGCCTTTTAAAATAAAGTGGCACTGTAAATGCAGCAGAGTTGCTTTGTAGTGACTCTTCAGTTTCTTCTAAAGAAAGAATTTTGTCATAGCTTTGTATTGCCACCATGTATCCTTTGAGAAGACAAAAGTAAGCAACTTCCTTTGGTTTTATTGATGGCATCTTTTCTCTGCGTGTCTGAATGGTCAGAAACAGATTCTTCTGTGGCATATCTACTATCTACATGGTTATAAAAGGAAAGCATTAAGAGATGGCACCTTGTTCCTCTGCCACTATGACTTTCTTAGTGTAATTTACCTGTCATACCTTGTACAACTATATATGTACGCCAGTTAAACATTGGCTTGGTATGTGATTGTGCCTGTGTAGAACAGAAGCTTAGAGTGTAAGTATTTAGAAGCAAGGACTGTTCTGTGGGTTTTAGTATCACTCCTTAGACCTGAAGCTCACCATAATTATATGGTCTACATCCTTTTATAATACAGTAATTATGGGGAAAAGTGAGGGGTAGGAGGAGAGATCTTTTTTTTTTCTATTTTAAGATATGCTACTGTTTCAAAAAGTAAATCAACCCCAAATGGAAATGCGGCAGGTAGCAAATACTATGCCCTGATAGGCATTTCTCTAAGCTCAGTTGATTACTGCAATTTCACATAGGGCTTATTCTGTCCTTTGCTGGGCACTGCTTACCTGCAGAAGTGGTCAGACATTTTGGTGAACTACTTTAAATTCTTTGACCTTCCAACCCTTTTTATATAGAATCTAACTGATAGCCTCTGTGGTTGGGATAGGAAGTCAGAGAAGACTTAAGCTCAACTCTGCATATATCTCTGAACTTCAAGACAGGGCCATAATTAGAGCTGGCAGCTATTAGACTGAATCATTAAAATGGTTAGGGTGAAACCCTTGCTTTCCTGTATAAGAAACTCCATAGGGTTCTTCAGTTCTGTGGTCATAATGGTGATACAAAGAACAGTCATGTGCTTTGACTAGAGGAACTGTTAGAAAACAAAGCAAAAAACCTCCATCAGTCTACAAGTGATGGTGGCCCAGCCTGCAGGGTTTTCCCTCTGCATAAAATGTTAGCCCAGCAACGTGTGAAGGGGCTGTCTAATCTGTGAGCTGCGAGTGCTGTGTCAACAGCAAAAAAATTACTTTTGCTTGCACTGTCTTATCAAAGTTACACAAGTTAGCTTGTTTTAAGAGTGCAGTAGAGTTACTGAAGAAGAAGTAAGGTATTTTTGTGATAAGTTGGGAAATAAATGCCTTGTTACAAAATGGTGTTTTTAAGAAAGTGCTTAAGCATGCAGAACTCATGCCCCCTCTAAAAGAACACTTTGTGTGCGACAACTCTCTTAACTCTTGAATTCCCAAAAAGCTTAATTTCTTAACAGCCAGGTTGGTGGGAATTTGGAACATAGGAGCTGTGAGATAGTTCGTTTGTTGTGATGTTTAAACTTCATGAAATGCGAAGCTAAATAGGATTGTCCAGCTTTAGTACATCAGAATAAAACGTGCAAGTTTTCATACCTAAAATTGTCAAGAGTAGGATGTCCTAACAGTAGTGAGAGGGACCAGTGCTCACAGTAGTGAGGGGGAACATTACATGCATTTATGTACTTATTCGTATTGAACATTGAGGAACACAAGTCTTACGTAACAGTTGTATAATTTGTACAGTTACTGTAAAGCCTTTTCAGTCACTCTTGCTCTTTAATGTCAGTTTTGCCCATTAACATTATTGTGAGAGCATTATGCTTTTGACTACAGAGAGTTCCGCCTGATTAAAATGTTCTTGAGAATCTTTCCAAGTGCTTTTTTTACAGGAACAAGCATGTTGACTTAGCAAAATGCTAAGCTGTTCATTAAGGCAATATGGTGTAGCTGCCAGCCTCATGTGATTTACATGCATTTGAAGTTTAATCTGTACCTGTTTCTTGGGTTTATGACTTTGAACAAATGAGTTAAATTCTTTTAGCCCTCTTCTCTTACATTTGTTTATGTATTCAAGATGCTTAATGGGTAATTATTATCTTCAAAATGCCTCAGTGCCTAAAATGGAGGGCGTTGCTGAAGAGGTTTCTCTGTGGAAAACACATAATTTAAGAGTTGCAGGTTTGAATCATACTTGTGCTTAGCATTATCAACTACTGTGTGTTTGCACTATCCAAAAGAGTGGTTTCTGAATAGGCTCATAAATCCTGTCCCCTTGATTTCTTCTGTTGCAACCATAAAGCAGAAGACTGGAAGGCAGAATGGTCTGTGGCTGATGAAAGAGACATTGTCTTGCCTTTAAGAAACCAGTAGCATATTTTTCCTGCAGTTTAGTTTCCTTCCAGTACTCTCCTGCATGTTAGCTTTCCTCCCTGTCTTTCTATGTATGCTAGTCTAAATATGAAAGTCAGAAGAGACAAAAAAAAAACCTCCACAAAACAAACCCCAAAAACTAAGCAAGAAAAGACTCTGGAGAAGTCCACTGCCACTTCAGCATTTTGATTTGAAGCTCTTTGGGGCTCTGCCACCTCTGGAGTTTCAGAAATATGGAGGATGTCCCAGCTGCCAACCAGCATGTTTTTGCTTTATGTGTTTACATGGGAAGGCTGAGTTGCCTGATCATCCAGCTGACAGAGGGGACCTCTGTCTCTGCTGTATGACTGAGAAAGAGCTGGCTGACAGGGTTTATGGTTTTGAAAGGAGTAACTGCATTTCCTGGAGTTTGTATGCTTGGTGGCTCTTGAATGGAAAAGCTATTCTACTCTTTCCTGGTCTTGAGACATTCAGTCCCTTTCTCTTTATCTCCCCATCTTTAAAGATGAATTTTTCCTTGTGCTCTGCAAGTAAAGGTAGCTGTACTTTGTTAGTGGTCATTCAAAGGAAGGAAGAGACCCTGCAGCTGGAGCAGGGAAGAGGTACATCTGCTGTAAGCCCTTGTGAGGCTCTAGTCCCTGTTCAGCTGGTGACTGAGTGACCTGGGTTGAAGAGGAGAGAGAGCAGATGATGAGCAGAGGGATTGCAGTGGAGATGGGAAAGGCTGCATGTGGGGGAGAAGTGGAAAGTCGTGGGAAAAGAAGCACTTCTTGCATATGAGGTTAAAAAAGAAAAGGTTGTCTAAACGGGAAGTGAGTTAAAATTTGTGCTTGGGACCCTGTCAGTTAAATCTTGATTTATCTCTGCATACAACTTCCATATGTAGTTTAATACAGTATTACTGCTATGGATGTCAGTATATGCATTTTATTTTGGATTCGTAGTACTAGTGAAGGAATGTGGCATAAATCATCTGGAATTTAGACTTGTGCCCATTTCGCAATTTAGTACTTCTTTCCACTGTTAAATTATTACAAGTTGCATTCTCTTGGGGCAAATTGGGCTACATGGCAAATTGTGGGAGAGAAAGTGTGTGTGACTACTGCTCATTAAGATTTTAAGTGTAGCTAATTTCTCACTGTCTTCCTCCCTCCCTTGTTTCATAAACCAATCTGTCTTAGTTTTAGAGCCACTGATTTACTTGTATGAGCAATTTCTCAGCTAAGCTGCCTCTCCTCTAGCCCCAGCTAATGATTCCTCATGAAATAAATACTGAATTGATAGTCGGGTTCAGAGGAATTTGGAAAGCTGTGTCAGTGCTTTACATTTCTTAAGGACACAGGGCATGGTATTTTCAGGCCAGATTCTGATATCCCTTCTTAATCAACAGTTTTCACTGCAAAAAAGTCCAAATCTAAACAATGAATGTAGCAGATCTGACAAAATCAGCAGAATTTTACTCTTTTTGGCTTTTACCATGTCCTCTGTGAACTTCAATAATGTTTTTTCATGATGTTTGTGAGATAATTCCTTTTTTTTTTTTTTTCTGCTTGATTTTTTTCTAACAACTCTGAAGGCCAATGAATATGGTATTTTCTNTGATGTTTTGTAGATAATTCCTTTTTTTTTTTTTTTTCTGCTTGATTTATTTCTAACAACTCTGAAGGCCAATGAATATGGTATTTTCTGGAATGAAGTGTGTGTTTGGAGGCTGGGGGGATTGTCAAGCTGGTTTTTGTCCTTTTGTTTTGAACTCCTCTTCCATAGAAGACGCGGTGTCCTACAGACAGATAGAACAATGCTATATTCCGTTTTAGCATCGAATCACAAGCAGGGTCTTTGGAATTAAATCTGGCGAAGTGCCTGGATATGTTCAGTTTTTAACAAGCACTGCTTTGTGCATTAGCACCCTACGCTTCCTCCCTCCCTCCCCCCGACGCTGCCACTGAAGAGAGAAGGAGAAACAAAAAAACCCAAACCAGAATAAAAGCATCTGTTAGAGTGAAAATGAGGAAGAAGGAAGGGATGAAAAGGGCAGAAAAGATGTGTGCCAGAACAGCTGTCAAATTTGTCAAAAGAGCTGGAGAGCTGGACATGCTTTTTATGTTAGTCACACTCCTGAGTATCTGATTACCTGTGTGTAGCATTTATTTATTTTTTTTTTTAACACTAGGTGCAATGTGGATGCAACACAACTTTTTGTACGGAATGCAGCTCAGTTTTCATCAGAATGTTTGAATGCTCGTTTACCAGGACTTTGTACCAGGCATGAGCATGTGAACATTTGATGCTAACATGTTCTTCCAGGGAAGGGCAACGAAGCTGCTGAAGGCTCTAGAGAGCCTCACTCATGTGAGGAGTGACTGAGGGCACTGGGGTTGTTTAGCCTGGAGAAGAAGAGGCTCAGGGGGGACCTTATCGCTCTCTACAACTACCTGAAAGATAAGTCAGGCTTTAAGAGACTTTTAAGTTCATGTTAAAACAGTATTTTATTAAATGTTATTGCTTGTGCTGCTTTTCTTTTTTTTTAATTTCCCGAAGGATAAGTGGAAATGTCAAGCTCAAAGGATTGTTTTCCTTGAAAGAGATCTGTGAAATTACATATTTCATGACCTAAAAGAAAGCTACCTGTGAAGAACAGTACTGTCCTACTGTTGGTAAGCTTGCTGTTGACTTATTGACAAAATGGTAGGTGAAGACCCACCCCCTGATCCCCTGTTTTAGTTCAGTCAGACAGTGGCTTTTTGCAAATCACCATTAAGGTGCTATTTTTACCCAGCTGAAAAATGTTTGTCTGCTACGTTTAATGCAGTGTGTTATTTCAGCCCATCTACAGAGCAAATTCCTCACTTAAATGAGGATATATTCCTAAAATTACCTGCCTTGAGATGGCTGCACCCAGTACCGCACTCCAAAGAGGAAGGAATCGTGAACAAGTGTGCAAATAAGCTACCCTTTAATGCGAGAGGGAAGTACAGATGCTCCCCAGCTGTGCTAAACTCACAGGATCTGAAGTCACCAGGCAAAGCTAAAGACCGAGAGCTGTGAAGCTGAACAGAATTCTTGTAATTCTTTTGAACTGCAGGCAAAATTATTTCACAGTGAAAATTGTACCAGAGAAATATATAAGCTCAAATATGTTCAAGTTAGAGACAAAAGGGAAATCTGTTGTCAGGTAAATGGCCATAACAGATGGTGGGTGTTTTCTGCATTTGCATTTTATTTTCGACCCAGGGATGAGTTTCTGATGCAAATCTCAATTTTCCTTATGCACTGTGCTTTGGTTCAAATCTCAGAGCAGTCTTGGAGTCCATGACCTGGTTTCCTTTTGGATGAAAATGGACTGAAACCTGCCCTCCAGGAGGGCACCTGGAAAGTTTCCACCATTGAGGGTTGCTCAGTTCATGGGATCAGGCTAGAGCTGGTTTGAAGTACCTCCTCTCCTGTGGAAGTGCATGTTCTGTGGGTACTGAGACCCCAGCAGCAACTGTTTGCCCTGCAAGTCTGGTGCTATGGCTTTGCAAATTTGTTTTCCAGTTGGATCTCCAGTGACCACTTAAAACATGTTGACTGAGCTATAGATGGCTTTTGTGGTAAATTTGCATGTGGTTTTGTCAGGCATCCAATATGCAGATCTACTTTAAGAAGATACACAATCTAAGTTTATGAGTTTATTAAAAGATGAAGGATAAATAATAAATCAGTTTAAAGTCTCACTTTGAATCAAGAGCCCATCCTTTTAATGCACTCCAACATTTTCAGTATTTATCAGTTGACTAAAACAAGGTTAAATAAAACTGTATACAAAACCTGCCTTAAAAAGGGACACACAGGTGTGTAGTGTAAGTAGAAATAACTGCTTCTGATCACTCTTAACCATGTGTGTGCTGTATTTTAAACCTGCGTGAGATCTCCCACATGCTGCCAGTGATCCACTCTTGTTTGGACACAAGTCTTTGTGGGAAGATGCAGGTCTGAGGGGAGCTGGAGAGGTGGGGAGCCCTCTGGGGGAGGTGGGGAATCAGGGGAGCTCGTGCTTGTCCTTCCTCTCTCCTTTCTGCAGTGGGGGTGGGCTGTAGGCACCTGGCCTCCTGGCTGCCTCTGGCAGCATCATATGGAATCCTGCCTGCTGCCGGGCTGGTGAGGTTAGATGACTTGTTCTTGGGCTGTTTAGTGCAGACTGGCAGTGTTCTGCTTTTGGCAGAAGGGTGATCCACGTGAGAGATATGCAGAGCCAGCTCTGGGAAGCCCAGCCTGGCCCCATGGGTGAAGGGGATGGCTAAGGTTGTTTTTTTCCCCAATATGAATTACTTTCTCAACTTTAAATGACTGGGCTGGCAAATAAATAAAATGAGCAGGAAAATGAGAGGTTTTTTTTAAAAAAGCTATTTGAGTAGTCTCTAATTCTGAGTGCTTAGCTAGTGACTGCTGCTAATCTGATTTGTCTTTCTTTGAAACCTGACAGAAAGCATAATCTGCTTGGGTATATGCTACACATAATAATCAGGTGATAAATCAATGTGAACCTCAGCACAGGTTTTCAAAGATAGAAGTAGTTTTGCTTATGAGGAAAAGTAAAGTATTTAATTTAGTTTTTAATTTTCTTCTGCGGTACATCCCTCCTTATCCATGACACCCCCCAGCCATGCTTGAATAGCTGACCTGGGTTCAGAATAGTGTCTGTGCCAAAGAAATAGTGCATGTGAAGTGTAAAAATATCAGAATATGAAAGGCATGTCACAAGGGATTGAAGTTATTGTGACTTATTTCACCCTGGCTTTGGAACTTGATGTGGTTTTCTTTATTTGTAATAGTTTCTGCAGTTCTCCCTTTAAATTGTGTTTAGATTTGACAGAGCAGACTTCAGGAAAAAGCAAAACAATCAAGTGATGTTAAAATGGTGCTGTTGAATAGGCTGTAGCACAACTTCTGAGATTATAGAGAGCTTATTCAGATAGAAGGGCCACCAAGTTGATTAGAGGAATGGAGCATCTCTCCTATGAAGAAACGCTGAGAGAACTGGGTTTGTTCAGCTTTGAAAAGAGAAGACTTAGGGTGACCTAATTTGTGGCTTCCAGTACCTTAAGGGAGCCTGCAGGAAAGATGGAGAGGGGCTTTTTTACAAGAGCATGTAGTGACAGGACAGGGGGGAATGGCCTCAAACCGAAGAGAGCAGGTTTAGATTAGATATTAGGAAGAAATTCCTTACTATGAGAGTGGCAAGGCACTGAACAGGTTACCCAGAGAAGTTGTGGCTGCCCCATCCCTGGAAGTGTTTAAGGCCAGGCTGGATGGAACACTGAGCACTGGTCTAGTGGAAGGTGTCCTTGTCCACTTTAGGGGTGTTGGAACTAGATGATCTTTAAGGTCCCTTCTAATCCCAGCCATTCTATGATATTTTTAGTCAAACTGGACACATACCACAGCTTGTTGCAGCCCAGCAACTGCAACCTGCATCTCTCTTGCTGTCCCTGATGAGAGCTGTGGCTCTTCTGCACTAGGTCAGGTCTGCACAGAGCAGGGCTGTGTGTACCTATGGATGCAGCCAAAGGTGGCCATGTCCTGCACAGGCAAGGAGTGGGGCTCTTTAGGGTTGGCAGAGTGAATCAACTGCATATAAGGCCCCAGTGTCCCTGCTGAATATGTTACTTTATCATGGAGGGTCATGCCATATTAGTTCTGGATGGGGTGGGTTGTGTGCTCCTGGAGCACAGGTTTTGGCTTAGTTTCATTAAAAAGAAAGTTTGTGTCCTCTGAGACTACACCACAATGTGGGACAAGGAATGGCAAGGGAGGATGACTGGGAGATGTGTGTCAGAAGTGCATCTGTCACTTCATTTAAATAGTAATTTTTAGGGTTTTTTGCTCCCTAGCTGTTCAATCTGTGTGTTTTTGTAAGAGGTCAGTGCTGATTTTTCCTGTTGAATTTAGCATTAATGTCCCGTGGCTATTGAAGGGATTCCTGTAATGTCCCTGGCTTTTTGTTTGTTTAGCTTTGGCTGAAGCATATCACTTGGTTATAATTCACATGATACTGTCTGTCACTACTGAACTGCAGTGTTGCCCTTGTCAAAACTTGGCTCCAGCTGTTCACCAGAGTGGTGTGAATGGTGTTTGAGTGTGCACATCTGGTCATTTTGGAACAGGTTTAGTACATTCTTTTCTGTGCTAGAGTTTAATTTGCAGCTGGAAAGCAGACCAGCACAGCACTAAATTACTTAGTTTCAGATAAATGCTTTCTTTGTGACTGCTTTGTGAAAATGATTTATGGAAATACTCTGTATCCTGATATGTTTCCTCCCTTTCTTCTGCCACTTGCCCGAAGTCTGACATCCTCCAGCTTGTGTGTTAGTCTTTGCATCTGCTTGCTAAGTATATAATCATTACGTAAGCGAATGTATGGATTGTATAATTAAGGCAATAAATTGAAATAAAAAAATAAATTGCATACCTTTTGGCAGTTGTAGAAATTGAGAAGAATGAAAAATTGAACTCCTGCAGATGAGTACTAGCAACTTCTCTGTCCTGCACTTGAGGAATGGTTTAGTAATCTGTTTCAGTACTCTTAAAATAAAGCTAAGAAAAGGAACTTTCCCTGTCTGGGAGGGCCAGAAATTGATTCTGGGCAGGCAAAATTAGATTTTTGTCCCTACAGAACTGCACTTGAATGTGTTTTGATTAGTAAGGCCGTTTTCCAGAGGGGGAGTGTGTGCAAAGATAATTACTGATTTGGCATCGGTCTCAGTGATGCTTCGGTTCAGCAGAGTTCCATTTTCAAGACTTACAATAATAAACTTATTGTTTATTAAGTGAAATATGAAAGTACTTGTTTTCCCCTTGCATACTTAGATCTTGATATTTCTTTCTAAGTAAAAAGGGAAGAAGGAGAAATGGAAAGTGTCTTTTTGCCACAGCTGCATCTTTGTGCAGTTTTTGACCTTGCCATTGGTAGTGTCTTTGCCTCTTGTACCAACTCTTTAGTGAAGATGTCATGGCTGTACCTCTTTTACTTACCATTTGCAGTTTCTAAGAACATCACTCTGCTTTTCATTAATAATGATCAGTCCATAATAATTTGATTATAAATCATTGTAAGAGAGAAGTATCATTCATTAAATTTGAGCAAAGAATTTGAACATGTAGTTATCTGTATTATGGAGGTGTAAACATTCTGGGTTTTTTTTAACATACAGTGTCTTTTACAGTGAGTTGCAGGACTTTGTCTCCTTTTTCAGTTCTCAGCCTGAGAATGCTTTTTGTCTCACCTCCCCCCCCGCCATTTCCTACCTGCCTCATTGCTAGAACCAGCTGGTGCAAGCTGTTTCCTTGTAATTATCAGTTTGCTGCTTTAGGAGTTCTTGGGATGTGACAAAAAGTGGTGTTTCCAGTCCCAGTCAAAACTGTGTTAGACAGAGAGACTCTTTGTCACCTGACCTGAATTGTTGCCCAGCATTGCTGCTTTTTGCTTGGTCTGCAGGAGGAGAGCTTGCTGCAATTATCTACAGTCTTACCTAAAAACCCTCTCCATTTTATTCTGCTTTCTGAAATGACTTTGAGAAATGCCTTGTCCAGTTCTCGCAAAGAGGAAGACATCTATTTGTTTATTGGTTGTACCATTGGAAAGATGGGTAGTTGAAGTGGAAACCCAGATGTGTTTGCTTTGTATCCTTGTAAACAAACCTGATCAGGCAGTATGTGGTGAAAGTTACATGTTTGAATTCCTCTCTGGACACATATCACAGTGCACAGGGATCTCTTGACAATCTTACTACTTGTGTGAAAGTTGTTTTTGTTGTGAAGATTTTTTTCCTCTTCTTCAAAACAACACGAGTGCATTCACTGTGATAGACACTTGCTTATTTTCTGTCTTTGCCAACTTAATTTAGCTAAGTTAGCAGACTGCTAACCTAAAATCATTAAAATGCACTTACTAAATAAATCACTCAAAAGTGTTTTACTCTTATAAACCTGTAAATTACTACTACATGCTTTTCATTTGATGTAGCTCAGTTTTGAAGACTCATGATTTTTGCAGACTCCAGATGGGGAGGTGGCTTATGTGAAGCGAAGCACTTTCTGAGAAGTTTCTGGTTTGGTTTGGTTTATTTTGCTTTTGAGCTGAAAGAATTCTACATTGATGTGGAAAGTCATGTTTTGTTTATTGAGTGGGAGGCAGAATGCTGTTTCTCAGATGGCTCTATGGAGCTGAGTTGGGGCATGGACAGTTACGTTGTATTTATTTGCAGGAGACCACTACTCCTGTAAAATCAGTCAGAACACAGACTTCTTTGGATTTTCCTTCCTGTAGGCCAGTGAAAATGTTTAGTGCACATACATGCACAGGCACGTATATACACACACATAAATATAAAAAACCTCTTCTACGTGGTCAGTATATTTATCTAGTACTGTAATCCTTCTGTCTTATGACAAAATGCTTATGTTATATTTGCTGGAAAATGTTATGAAAATTCCTGTTGAACTTCTGTTACAGCTCATAATTTAAAGAAGTAAAATCTTCATGTCCAGCAAATTCGGTGTTTATCCGAATGCTGTTTTGAATTGATCTTGGTTGTTTTTACAGTGCAATTATATTTATTCTTTTTTTCTGTTATGGTAGAAGACTTTTGGCAAGTGTGGTGTCACTTAGTGAGAGGTCGACGAGGTTGAAGTTGTTGACAAACCTCACTGTTGCAGGAAAAGAAGTACAAGCCTTTTGAGGTCCTTTGTTATGATCACTGCTTGTTCTGAGAAAGATTTTTGGAGCTTCTCTGTTCTGAAAACCCACTAAAATGCTCAAAGCAAATTAATAATGACTTGTTGCTTCTTGATCTGTCATTTCTTTGTAACTGCTTTATATTGGATTGAGAGATCAGAGAAGTCCAGCAGAAATCCAGTGCAATATTTAGGGGACTGGAGCATATGAGAAAGGAATCAGAGGAAAGAAAGAAGACTTGGGTGCTGAGGGGCGGGTCTAATCCCCAGATCATAATGGGGGTGTGTAGAGAAAGTGCAAATAAATACTTCTCATATGTGCACAGCACAAGGACAAGATAGATACTTCTTATATGTGCACACCACAGAGACAGGGGGCAGTCATTGCTTGTTACAATAAGAGAATTTTTTTTTAACTGGACTTAAGGAGGAAAAACTGTAGTGAGAGTGGCTAAGTGCTGGAAGTCACTCACAGAGGTTGTAGAAACTCTTACCTTGGATATTTTCAAAACTCAGCTGGTCAAAGCCTTGAGTAATCTGGTCTAACTTTGAAACTATCCCTTTTATAAGCAAGAGATTGGACTCCTTCACCTCCAGAGGTCCCTTCCAAATGACTTGCTGAATCTGCACAGTTCATAACACGCCTTTGTGGGGTGTGTATAGTCCTGTTTCTTCCCCCCCTTTCTCCTGCACCCTTTTCAGGGAAATACGGACACATAACTGTGGGAGATAAATCGCTGGCATGAAAAAGACTTTTAATGCTTGTTATCAGAGTTACTTGAGAAGGTCCTGACAGACAACTGGTCTTTCAAACTACTGCCAGACTTCACAAGGAAGCTTAATTTTTCTGTGATTTGTCACGGCTGACTCTCTAGGTGAAAAAGGTGAGAGTCAAATTTTAGATAGATACTAAATATCAGTGGGAATGTGTTCCGATAACTACTAACAGCTGTATGTGACCTTGTAGTGTCATACACAACTTTTAGTTATGTCCTGCTGTGAAGACTCTGCAATGAGGTTAAGTTTCAGCTCTCATTTAATACACATTTCTCTTCTCCTCCACCCTTATGATCTAGTCTTATAGCCTACTAGTGTTTTTTATTGATGGCAAACACCTTCTGAATACTTCATTAATGGAAGATTTAGTACAAGGGCCACTTGTTTAAGCATTATTTAGTGAGTCAGGCTATTTTATGAGAATTCATGGTTGACTGTGATTTCTGTACAATGCAAAGACTGGGCAGCCACAGATAGACGATGGAAGTGGCATCAGACAACACAAGACAATTTTCCATTTTCACCTTGAAATAGCAAACACTTATTTTAAAGAGTTGATGAAATTTTAGTAATTTCTGTATACATTAGCTAGTGAACTAATTGGTTCATTGGTTACTATCTCTGCTCAAGGATCAGATTATCCTTTAAGAAGCCAAAATAAACACTACAGCAAATGTTAGTAATTTTCCCCAGCTTGAAAGAAGTATTGTGTTTAAGCTAATTTTTTTTCTGCCACTTTGGGTGATCAGTGACTTGTGTTTCAGTTAAAAAGAAAAAGAGAAAAAACAAAAACAAACAGGATGCCTACTGCAGTGCTGTTTGGGAATCAGTAAACTTGACTGGGAGCTGAGAGCTTGTTTGTCCTGCTCAATTGCATACTTACTTGTGTATTCTCAGTGTAGGAAGGATCTATGGTAACAGGACTGGGATCCTCTATATAAGAGTTGTCAGTGCCTTAGCTCTCAGTGCCACCATTCTCTCATTGAGCACATTAACTAGCCAGGAGAGGGAGAAGCCAGGGAGTTGTGCACCTTGATCCTTTTTGTGTCAATTGTAGAATTACCCAACTCTACTACTACTTGCATGTATGAGTGCAGTTGTGTGGTGTAACTGACTTCATAGGCACACATAAAATATTTGAAATTACTGCTCTATGTTGCTGGATTAAAAGCTGCACCAATTTTTGAAGTGTTTACATAGACAATCATTGAAGTGTTTTCTGACATTGAGGAGAACTATTGAGTGTTTTGAACTATCCATACTGGATTTTAACTTTTTGTAAAAATTTGTCTAAAATATATCTGTTGGTTTTTAAACAAGCTGTCATTGAAACTTACCACTGTTATGTGGTTAAGGTTACTGTGTTATAGGTTCATAACTGGACTTTTCCTATAAATGGAAAAATTGCTTCTAAGAAGCTGATGACCAAACAGAGCAAATACATATGTCAAATAGTGACATTTGTGGAGTGCGGCCAATATCAATGTATGGAAAGAATTGCATGTCTTAGGAGATACTGGAAAGATCTGGTCACTAATGAACTATAAAAGATTTTCAGAAATTCCTGGTCTTATTTTTAAATTTTCTATTGCTTTCTGTGACAGCTTTAAGGACAGAGATGCCAAAAATCTGTGGATAAAAGCTGTTATGCATTATCCAGAGCATTACGGTACCATTTATTTAACTACATAGTTAAACAAAGAAAAGCAACTTCTACAAAATTTCATTTTAAAGGATTAATATATATGAGCATGAAGAGGGAAGAAAAGACCACAGTTGTACTATCCTTGAGTCAATAAAAACCTCAGCATGATCAACCTTCTTTTACTGACCTAATGAGAAATAATTTTTATGTTTTCAAAATGTTCACCTTTATGGCTGAAACAACAATATACCCTTTTCTGTCACATACCATTCAGTAAAAGATAACTGGGTAGCTGAAACTGGTTTAAAAAAAAATAATCCCAACTTTATTACCTTTCACTCTTTGGATCAACACCAAATTGCAATATCCCTACTCCTAAAAATCTGTCAAATCCCCTTGCATGGATCTTTGCTTTGCGTTGAAAGGTGGGAGGTGTTGTTCAAGTCATAAGATGGGGCAGGGGTGAGTTGTTGAGGCTAAGAGCTTCTCCTCCTCTCTTCAGAGCTTTTAAAAAGTCTTAGATTGACATTCACTTCTGATGAATGCATTTTCTCTAAGTGGTAATCTCCTGTCAGCTCTCTAATAGATACATGGCTGTTGGTGAAAGCACTTGTAGGACTAAAAGCATTAATTAAATCTGGTAATGATGACACTGTAAGAAAACACACTGATATCTTCATCCTCTTGGTTCTCCCTTGGTTCTTTTCCTTGCTTCAATTCCAAGCACACTTTTGTGTCACCTGTTCTGAAAAACTTTCAGGGACTGATACTGTGTGCATGTCTAGGTGACCTGTTCTGGGACTTACACCTGGGGCAGGTGTTTGGTTTTTTTCCTTATTCCTCTTCCCTCAATCACTGCCTCCTCACAGTTGCCTAATAACCAGTCTAAATTTCTTTTTATCATCATTTTAAACCAACTGTGTTGTCTGTCCCTGGTGAATAGGGAGGATGTTACTCTCTGATCCTCTTTGCAGAAACCTTTCAGATGTTCAAAATCTTTTGTCATGCTTCTCTCTTTTCTTTATAGACTATTGATCTAATGACACATGGAGGTCTATCTGAGTCTAAAAAATAAAGATATTTGTGAACCCACGTGTGTGTTCAGTAGCAAATACATAACAAGCAACTGGAAAAAAGCATGTGTGCACTGTCTTCCTATTGATCATTCTGACCTTGATTTACATGACAGTAATCTGTGATGCTCAGTTAGTAACTCATAATGCTCGATAACACATAACTGGACAGTGAAGAATGAGTCAGAAGCAGCTGGGAGCAGTAGTTTGCCACAGCTGATTGTTTGTTCTTGTCTGTCCAGTCCAAGCACTGCCTGTAACTGAATTGGAAAGGTGGGCTTGCTTTGGCATAGCTGGGTCTTGTGACTCTGATGTCCATCCAGCCCAGACCTGAGCACCTCTTCATGCCTGGGTCAGTCTCCACAACATCTGCAATGAAGCACCCCTCTGCTTGAGCCAGAATGGGGCTTCTAATCTGGCCTTACTTGAAGATGCTGTTGTCATTTTCATAGAGTACAGGGGACGAAGAGAGGCCTTTCTGCTGTTGGGGTTCAAAAGGGCCTGCTGGTTCTGGTAAGTGTCCCCGTTCAAGATCCAGAAGCAGTGCTGGGCACCCAGTCTTGAGGGTTTGTGGTTTTATGGTTTCTTTTAAAAGTGTATTAGCAAGGTGAACTGTTTCAGTCTGCTTGCAGAAAGTCTAGATGTTGCCTGAAAGTCTTCATGCTCAGGAAATAAAAAATGGCTTTTTAATTAAAGCTTTTGGATTAAGCAACAGCTTAATCAGCTGGAGGTTAAGTTGGTGTGTATAAGCTCTGAGACAAGTCTTGGCTTGAGCTGGCCAGGTCACACTGCATTTGTTAGTCCAGTGGCAATTTATAACTGTTAAATTGAAGCAACCTTGTTTAGTGGTACAGATGTGGCTTTTTGCATGGCTTTTTGTGTACTTTGTTCAGCCGGTTTCTAAAAAAGGAGTGGATATAAGGATGGGACCATTTTATATTATAGGAATTTGAGGTGATGACTGAACTGGGGGAAGAACTGAGAGGAAAAACAGCTGGCCTGTATTAGATTCTCCTGGTAGAAATGGGATTTGACATCAGTAGATGAGGCTTTATTTTAAACTGCAAGAGGATGTAGGGATGACAGCTAAACTCCAACCTCTTGGTAATGATTCACTGGGATTTCTCCTTGCTGCACACCACAGCACTTTGCATGATGCCCAGGAAATGCTGTCATATTATTTACTGTTTTTTCATTTGTGCTCTTCTGAGTGTAATAATGAGCTTCAGACTGAAGAAGAGAGGAATTAAAACAAAACTGAATAATACATGAAGAGCTTCTTATGGCTCCTAGTGATGAAGCTTCCTTTGATGCCTTTTTCAAACACTGGTCAAGACAGGGCTGAAGCCCTGATCCTGTGTCTGGTCTCTTTTCCCCTTGGTGTGAGTGAACCCACACACCTGCCTGTGACTGAAAACCTGTTCAGTTGGGTTTGTGGTGGCCTCTACTGGTGTTCCTCTGCAAAGGAAAGAAATCACAAACTCAGCTGTTCTAGTTTGCTGCTTTGAAAATATAATACTCCAGAAAAATCCCACCTTGTTAACTGAAGCTACAGGGAGGAACTCAAAAAAAAGCCCTTCTGGCACGTGCTGTTGTGCCCCTTTGAATCAAGACGTACCACCAAGAGTACAGCTCTCAAAGCTGCCTGTGTTCCCCTGCTGAGCATTACCTCCAAGAGAAGATGTGACCTGGGAGAAACTTGTCTTGAGCCTCAAAGCAACTCCTGCCAGCCTTGGTGCTGGGTTGCAGCTGCAGACTAGCTGGGGTGGGGCAGCTGGAGGAGTCAGGGTACTCCTTGGTGAGGCTTGCCTGCTTTGGATTGGGAGTATCTGCAGTCTGGTTTTACCTGTTTCTGCCATTCCAAAATAACTCAGTGCCACAGGTTGTTAGATCTGCTTAGAAGTCTTCCAGCTGTCACGGATGAAACAAAATGGATAAAATTAAAAGAGGCCTTGAGCATGTTTATCTCAGAGAAGATGTTTTAAACTGATGTAGATACAGGGCTATTCCCTGCTACTGATAGCCCAGAGAAAGCATCTCAGCAGGTTTGCATGCCAGGGAGAGCATGGTGGGGAGAAGCTTGTGCCAGGACAAGAAACACCATGGAGAGGAGTTGATGTCTAGATCATGTCTCCATCCTTTTTTAGCTGAAGAGCAAGGCATTGCGCTGAATAGAAAAAGACCTCTTCCTTCAGATTTAAATGACTCTTCACATGCTTGTGAACATCAAACCACTGCCTGTTTGTAAAGCCCTTTTGTGCCAGTAAATTGTGAATGGGGGAGGAGGGATCTGTGAATAATTTGTCTAACAGGTGTGTTTGGTTTTTGCTAGGAACTAGAAAAGTTACCAAGCTCTGGGATGTTCTGGTCCCATCTGGCAGGTGTAATGCAAGGAATGTGTGGGCTCTTACCTTTCAGTTTGTTTGGTTTTCACCTTGTATGCCCTAAAGTTGAGCTCTTGAGCTGGTAGAGAAGAGTCAGAGCTTCTCAAATCGATCTGTCAACTGACCTGCTACACTTCCCTAGCTTGTGAGGATGGCGGTCTGATGTGGGAAGTGGAGCTGTTGGAAAGTCATGACCCAAAAGCACATGGTTTGTTTTTGAATGGTGTGCTTGGAGCTCATCAATTTTACCTGTTGGGGAATTGTTAATGGTTACGTATTTAGGCTTTTCATCAGAAAAAAATGTAGGCTAGAAAATTTGGTTTGGGGTTTTTTTAAACAACTTATAGCTCAGGTTTAACAGCTGAGAAGCTGAAGCCCTGTTAAAAGTACTGAATATCATGAGACTTGAAATAAAATCATGAGATGGCAGTGTTGCTTCTAGCAGCTGATCTCTTTGGCAGTGCTTCATTTTCTACATCTCTGTGCAAATGCTTTTTGCTTGCTAAAAGCCTTGTATTGACAAATTACAGCCAAGGCTAAATGCATGATTATTTCCACTGTCTAACCTGTTTATCACTTCTGTGTTGCTTCTGGATTTGTCACTTGAATTTCTCACGGGCACAAATTAGTGCACTTGTTTTCCTGGCAATGCATAGATTTTGAATATGGTTAAATATGCTTAAATTAATCTGACATCTGGAGATGTGGGTAGTGAGAACGCGTTTCCATGTTACCAGCTAACTTTAGCCTTGTAGCTGAGGAGACTCTCTCTAGCTAACTCTGTGGGGTGGCAGGAGGGAGCTGGTACAAGAGTCCCTTGGAGAGAGCAGTCATTATCAGCCATGCTTTGACAGTGCTGGCCTTCAAGAGCACCTGAAGGGACTGGGCTCTTGACTGATGTGCTTCAGTTTAATCCAGCTCATTTTGACCACACAGGCATTGTTGGCCTAAGAGCAGCCAGGGAGCTTTCTGTGACAAGTTCAAGTGATCCTTCAAATCTTGCTGGCTACTTCTGTTCTTAGCTTTTAGCCTGAGTCTGTTCAGGCAGGCTCTGAAGGAGGGCAGTGCTATTGGATGTGGGGGAACCCTTGATCTGGAGCAAATATGCTACGTCATGCTAATGCAGGCAGTGCTTTACAAGCTTGTGTTTAAGTACTTGACATTTAAATGTTTAAGACCCTGCCTCCTTGGGCTTGCCAGGCACATCAAAACTCAGCTAACACTTGCCACCAGAAGGGGTTTCTTTGAAGTCAGTGTTACATGCCACTTCCTTATCATAGTCTGGTGGCACTGTAATAATGCTGTAATGCTTCCATATTGAGCTTAAAAAAAGATCTCAGCTTGCTTATGCAACCCTTTAAACAGGATCCAGTCCCTAGCAAGATCTTTCTCCATGGATCAAAGGGTAACTATACCCTTTAGGTAACTGGGTTTTTTTTCCCCCTGGTCTTTTCTTCTTACCCCAAAGGCTTCCTGCAGTTTGTATACTCAAAGGGTGACATTTTCTTGTTTTCAGACAGAATAATGGTTTCTCTTGCTACACTTGAATAACACTGATGTCTTTTCAACAGGGGGAGGCAGAAGCATTTCCTGGCTGGACAGCAAAACCCAACTGGTGCAGGGATAAGCTTTTAAACAGCTTGCATGCTGTGTGGGCAGCCTTCTCCATGGACTACGAGGGTGGGAAATTAACTTCAATATGTGGATTTTTTGCATGTAAATCAACAGCCTTACTTTATGCAAATGTGTTCAAGAGAATAAAGCCTGAGGTTTGTTGTTGGCTCTTGACTGTGGCTAAGCACAGTGGTAGCAGCTGCTTCAGAGCTGCAGCAAACTCAGGTGGCTGAGCTTGACTTTGCGTGATACCGTGGTGGCGGCCCCTTGGTTCTTTGTAGTGCTGTAATGCTGTGGAAGCAATGAAATGCGGCTTAACAGTGTGAACTCAGGAAGAACAAGTACAAAAATGGTGGGTTAAAATAGGGCAATGACATGTAAAAATATTCTTTCCTGGAAAGGGCCTTCATGCCATTTAGAAAGGAAAAAAAAAAAAAAAAAAAAGATGCACCTACATTCTTCTGCCGGGATCCCCAGTGCACATTGGCTTGGCTTCAATAATTTTTAATAGAATTCAACTTCAAGTGCTTCCAAATGAACAAATAGGAAATGAATTAACTTAAAGAAGGATTCTTTCCCCTTTGAAGGGCACAGATAACAAAAGAAAAATTCATTATAGATATGAATGGGTTGCAGATAGCTTCTTGTGTCTTGTTTTGAGGCTTTTTTGTATTGCTGAGATTTGTGCACTGCTGCTGATCAAGATCTGCAGGATCTGTCACAGTGAGGGTTAATTTTGGAAGGCTGTAATTTACAAGTAGGAAAGGATTCAGGATTTTAGGGAAAATTTTGGTGCTGAGTTCCAAGTACCCACTAGCAGCTTTAATACAGCAATTCTAAATCCTCAGGGAGTATAAGGGGAAAGAGACACAAAAAATGGCCAGACTCACATGATCTTTCTAACATCTGCTTTTGTCATTGTCTGAGTCAGAATACCAGGCTATTGCTCTGACACAGCTGGGCATCATTACTTAGGTTTTTAAGCAACATGAGATTCCTCTTCCCCTGTTCCCACAAACATCATGCTATAGATATTTTTTTCTCTGTGTATACATATGGACATATTTATTTCCTAGGGGACAAATGCACCCTCATAGTGCTTATCTTCCCGTGCTTTTATTTCAAGACTAGTTGATGGCTGCAAAAGATAATTCCCCAAACAGGAAGATATCAGGTCTAGCTTCTTTCAAAGCTTGTCTCTGGCACAATGCTCATTAGTTGAGGGGAGGTTTCTTGTGTAGTGTGGGGGGACAGCAGAACATTTTGTTCCACCTAGTTTTTTCAGTTAGGTGTACAGGTACAATCTGCACAGCAGACTTTATACAATCTCCAAGAAAACTTTCTGAGTTAACTTACACAGAGTATCTACTTTCAATGACACATTTGTTAAAACTTTGTCACTTTGTTCTCAGAAATGTCAAGTGAGGAATTTCATCTTGATTTTCTTAAGTGGATTAGCCCTGGCATAGCCACGATGCTACTCAGTCTTCAAGGTGCCTTCAAGGTTGCAGTGTCACAATGGCTTTAACAATATTGCTCTCAAAATGTGCCTGCTAGCAATTTTCAGCACTAATGATAAATGAAATTAAGTGAATTCATGTAGAAAAACTTTACAGGGAGTGTAATTTTCTATCACAGTATAGAAATGTTTCTTCTCCACGGACACC
>VXBX01004451.1:407-17993 GCA_013400415.1 Scytalopus superciliaris
GCGCTGGCCCCGCTGGCGCCACATCGCCTGCGGGAAGCTGCAGCTCAGCCACGACCTCGCCTGGCTCTACTTCGAGCTCTTCCGCGGCCTCGTCGGGCCCGACCCGCCGCGCCGCCTGCGCTGGGCAGAGGCAGAGGCGGCCTGTGCCAGCGCCGAGGAGCTGGAGCGGGAGCGGAGCAAGGCAAGAGCCCAGAGCTGGCCTAAGTGGGGGGAGCCCAGCCCTGCCTGCTTAAGGGGGAGAGAGAGCCCAGAGCTGGCCTAAAGCGGGGGAAAGCTGAGAGCTGGCCTGAGGTGGGGGGAGCCCAACTCAGCCTAAGGCAGGGAAGAGCCCAGCCCGACTTAAGGCAAGGGGAGCCCAGCCCGGCCTAAGGTGGAGGGAGCCCAGCCCGGCCTAAGGTGGAGGGAGCCCAGCCCGGCCTAAGGTGGAGGGAGTCCAGCCCGGCCTAAGGAGGGGAAGAGCCCAGCCTGGCTTAAGGCAAGGAGAGTCTAACTTGGTCTAAGGTGGGGGAGCCCAGCTCGGCCTAAGGCAGGGGAAAGCTCACAGCCGGCCTAAGGGGTGGGGGGGAGAGCCCAGACCTGGCCTAAGAGGCAGGGGTGGGGAGAGCTCACAGCCGGCCTAAGGCGGCGGGGGGAAGAGCCCAGAGTCGGCCTAACGCAGGGGAAAGCTGAAAGCTCGCCTGAGGCGGGGGGGGGATGGTGGAGCTCAGAGCCTGCCTAAGGTGTGGGGGGGTAGAGCCCAGACCTGGCCTAAGAGGTAGGGGTGGGGAGAGCCCAGAGCCTGCCTAAGGTGGGGGAGCCCAGAGCCGGCCTAAGGCAGGGGAAAGCTCAGAGCCGGCCTGAGGCGGGGGGAGCCCAATCCCCAGCTCGGCCTAAGGCGGGGGTGGAGGAAACCCATCCCATCCCATCCTGACCCCCGTCTGTCCCCTGCCCAGCTGTCCGTGGACACGCTGCAGTTCCTGCTGTTCCTGTTCGTGCAGCAGCTCCACAAGGTGTCCCTGCGCCGCTCCCTGCTGGGGGACGAGTGGCCCAGGGCCGGGCCCAGCCGCCTGCCCGGCAAAGCCGCCGGCTGCAATAAGGTATTTGTGCCTCTGGGCTCCTCCTGTGGGCATTCCCGGGAGGAGCCGCCTCCAGGATGGGTTTTCCTGGGAGGGTTTGGCCGGTGAGGATTTCCCGTACCGGGGTAAAGGTGCGTTCTCTGCGGGTTATAAGAAGCTTTTTGGAGGTTTTCCCTGGGGCTTTGCTGGAGTCCAAAGCCAAGTGGAAATTCCCTCTGAGTCCTGGTAATTCCCTTGATAAGAAGCAACAGCCCCTTTGCCTGTTCTGTTGGTCAAGCAGGAAACTTTGCTCGTGTTCGTAGTTCCAGTGGAAATATTGGATCCCAGGGTGCTCAGGGTCTGTGTCAGGGAAGGGAGTTGGTTGTTCAGCTGGAGATCAACCACATGGAAATGCTGTTTCCTTTTAAAACACTCCCAGATGTTTAGGAAGGAGTCAGTTGGATGTGCCCTGTGAGTGAGACTGAGTTACAACTGGCAGCCTTTGGAATTTGGGGATGGATGTGCTGCTGCGAGCTGGGGGGATGTAGCTGGGACAAGCTGGAACCATTCAAAAGAGGAGCTGGGCAGCTTTTTCCATGAAAAAATGATGGTGAGGGCAAGGTGTGATCACAGCCATGTGTTCCTCCAGCAAAGCTTGTGCCAGAATTCCAGTCTCCTGCTTTTTCCTGGGCTGGAGCCCTTTAGGATTTGAACTGGTGGTTCTTTGAGAGGCCATTTGGTTTATTGGAGAAATGACCCTCAGTTTTTTACCCTGGAAGGTGTTGCTTTTATCCTGGAATCCTGGCACAGCTGGGATTTTCCGGTGGAGCAGCTCCAAGACCTTGCCTGTCAGCTGTTGATTTGTTCCCTCTCTTCCAATGCCGGCAGGAGCTGCCTGGATTTGGGTGGGATTGCTGCTCTTTGGGATTAAATATTTGCTACTTGATTTGGGTTTTTGTAATTTTTGGGGGGTGGTGGCTCTTTGTGCTTTGGAAGAGCAGAGCAGCAGGAATGAGCACCACGTTGTCCCTCTTTTAGAGGAATTCCAAGCAAGTATCCAGTATATAATGCCCATGGAGCTTCCCAGCTTGGAGCACTCACCTTCCCTGTGTGTTTTCCTGCCCCCCCAGAACTGGAACGACCAGGAGCACCGAGCCTTTGTGCAGAGCCACCTGCTGGACATGCTGGAGCTGCTGCTGGAGCCGGAGCAGCTCTCGGCCTCATCCCACAGCATTCCCAGCAGCCTGGTGTCCCTGGAAGCCGTGGGTGCCCTGAGCCTGCTGCTCGAGGGCAGCGTGGGCAGTGCCCGGGCGGTGCTGCCCCTGCACCAGCTGGCACTGTGGCCGTCCTGCCAGCCCCACAACGGGTTCTGTGGGGCAACCAGAACCTTCTCCCTGGCCAGGCTGGAGAGCTGGATCCGCTCCTGCCTCACCGCCAATCCCTTGGGAATGAGCGCCTGCCTCAAGGCTGGCAAGAAACTGGCATGGGCACAGCAAGGTGGGTACCTGGGAAGTGCTGATGGCTTTGGGAATGTGGGAAATGGGGGGGAAATGGGAGTGTGGGAATGGGGAGGGGGAAGGGGAGTATGGGAATGGATGGGGAATGGGAGTGGGGGAATGGGAATATGGGAATGTGTGGGGAAATGGGAGTGTGGAATTGTGTGTGGAAACAGGAAGATGTGGGGAAATGGGAGTGTGGGAATTGGGCGGGGAAATGGGAGTGTGGGAATGGGGGAGAATGGGAGTATTTGAACTGGTGTGGGGAAATGGGAACATATGGGGAAACAGGAGTGGGGGAATGGGAATACAGGAATGGGTGGGGGAATGGGAATGTGGGATTGGGTAGGGGAAATGGGAATAAGGGAATGGGTGAGGAAATGGTAACAGGAGAGTGAGAATGTGTGGGGAAATGGGAATATGGAAATTTAGGAAAATGGGAAGATGTGGGAAAATCGGAATATGTGAGAGAGAAATAAAGAAAAATACAGAAATGCACAGAATTAGGAAAATAGAAGCACAAAAATTGAGCACTGTAGAAATAAGTGTGGAAATCCAGAAATGTGGAAACCCCCTGGAAACAGGGACTTGGCTCCTCCTGCTGCCTCAGGACCTGGGCTGGGTTCCCTGCTCTCCAGTCCAGCCCCAGTCCTGCAGGGGAGAGAAATTGTTTTGGATCCCAGGAGGAGCAGTGGATTGGGGAGCACAGGGATTGAGGATTGAGCTCTAGAGGGAGCATTTCGCTGTTTTAAAACACAAGCCTGCCCTCAGGATCTTCCCAGCAGGCTGAGTCTTGTGATCAGGAACAGACTCCTGGAAGTGGAGATGCCTCGCTTAGGGCTGGCTTTGGCTGCTCCTGAGTAACCTTGAAGTGGCTTGGATTTTCCAGTGTCTCCCACTTTCAGGAGTTCCTCAGTGCCATGTGCTGCTGACCGACCCAGTAGGGATCAGGGGTGGTGTGGGTGGAGTTGGAAGTACCATCCTTGGAACTGTCCTTAAGTTTGGGGCTGATGATTTTCCTGGGCAATGAAGTTTCCTGAACTTTGTTTGGCAGTTGAAGGAACAACCAGGAGAGCCAAGATTGCCTGCAGTGCCCGTGTGGTGCCCGAGGTGTCCCCCATGGTGATCATGAGCCAGGTGTACAAGCAGACCCTGGCCAAGAGCTCAGACACCTTGGTGGGGGCTCACGTGAGGATCCATCGCTGCAACGAGTCCTTCATCTATCTCCTGTCCCCTCTCCGGTGAGTTTTGGTTCTCCTGGAATACTCCTGGAGTCTTGGTTGGCCAGGCCAGGACTGGGGTGCATTAGGAAGAGCTTTGCCAGCAGGTCAGGGAAGGGATCCAGCCCCTCTGCTCAGCCCTGAGAGGCCCATCTGCAGTGCTGGGGCCTGCTCTGGGCTCCTCAGGAAAAGGAAGACCAGGAGAGGGTCCAGTGGAGGCCACAGAGATGCTGAAGGGGCTGAAGGAGAGACTGAGGGAGCTGGGCCTGGTTAGTCTGGAGGAGAGAAGTCTGAGAGGGGATCTTATCAATCCACACACATCTGTCATTGATCCATACAAATATCATACACATACCTCATCTGAGAGGGGATCTCATCAACATGCAAATACCTCAAATATCATACAGATATCTCCTCTGAGAGGGAATCTCATTGGTCCATACAAATATCCATAAAAATCTCTCATCTGAGGCTGGATCCCATCAATCCATATAAATATCTCCAAGACAAGTGTTCAGGATGGTGCCACGCTCTTCCCACTGGTGACCAAGGGCAGCATGAGTAGCAGTGGCCATAAACTGAACCACAGGAAGTTCCACCTCAACACGAGGAAGGACTTCCTTCCCCTGAGGGTGGCAGAGTGCTAGAACAGCTTCCCAGGGAGGGCATGGAGTCTCCCTGTCTGGAGACATCCCAAACCCACCTGATTCCTGCATCACCTGCTCCAGAGGTGCCATCCAACCCTGCCTGTTGTGTGATCCTTTGGCAGATCCGTGACCATCGAGAAGTGCAGGAACAGCACGTTCGTCCTGGGCCCCGTGGAGACCTCTGTGCACGTGCAGGGCTGCGACAACATCAAGCTCATGGTGGTTTGCCATCGCCTGACCCTTTCCTCCACCACCGGCTGCACTTTCCACACCCTCACCCCGACCCAGCCCCTCATCCTCTCGGGCAACCAGGCCGTCAGCTTTGCCCCTTTCCACACCCATTATCCCATGCTGGAGGAGCACATGGCTCAGGTGGGCTTGGCCACCCTGCCCAACTACTGGGACAGCCCCATGCTGGTGTGCAAGGACGGCGGCGAGGCCAGCGTGTTCCGCCTGCTGCCCCCCTCGGACTTCTACCCCTTCGTGATTCCCTTTGAGATGGAAGGAGACACCACGGAGCCTCCGGGGGAGCTCCCGCGGGAATACCGGGCGGCGCTGGGCCGGCGGAAGCGCGCGGTGCAGGCGTGGCAGCGCGCCATCAAGGAGGCCGCTCTCACCAGGTGAGTGCCGAAGGGCTGGTCGAGGCGGTTCCCTGAAGGTGCTTCAAGGGATGGGTTGGGTTGGGTTGGGTTGGGTTGGGTGAGACGTGTCCTCTGGGGCGTTGGGAATTAGCGATCCCGGGATCCCGGTGGGAAGGGCGGTTGTAGCTCTGAGCGATGGGATTCTGGAGGGGTTTGGCTTGGAAGGGATATCAAAGCTCACCTTACCCCGTTGTTATGGGCAGGGACACCTCCCACTAGCCCAGGTTGCTCCAATCCCTGTCCAACCTGGCCTCGGACACTCCCAGGGATGGGGCAGCCACAGCTTCTCTGCCCAACCTGTGCCAGGGCCTGCCCACCTTCCCAGGGAAGAACTTCTTCCCAATATGCCATCTAACCCTGCCCTCTGGCAGCGTGAAGCCATTTCCCCGTGTCCTGTCCCTCCATCCCTTGTCTCGGCTCTCCTGGAGCCCCTTTAGGCACTGGAAGGGGCTCTGAGGTCTCCCCAGAGCTTTCTCCTCTCCAGGTGAACACTCCCAGCTCTCCCAGCCTGGCTCCAAAGCAGAGGGGCTCCAGCCTTTGGAGCATCTCTGTTGTCTCCTCAGACTCAGCTCCAGCAGCTCCACACCCTTGTTCTGTTGGGGACCCTGGGGCTCTGTTGGGGTCTCACCAAGGGGGAGAAGCCCCTCTCTCACCCCACTGCCCACACTGCTCTGAAGGAGGTGCTTTCTCATGGCTGCATTTTCCCAGCCTGTGAGACTCCAGGGAAAGCATTGCCTCCTAGCCCACCCTTTCCCCTGGGACTGAGGCTTTAGATGATTGTCCCATTCCTTGGTGAGGTGAGCTGGGAATCATTGTGGCAGGTCACACTAGGGACAGGAGCTTTTGAGCAGACCCCATGGAATCCTCTGCCAGCTTCCTTGGCAAGCAGATTTTGGGGATAGAAACCCTATTTCAAACATCCTTTTATAAAGACTTGATAAGAACAGGTTTTGCTCCTTAAGCCAAGCTTCAGCTCTGTAGATTTTCCCTCTGTTCCGTGCTCTGGTGACAGGGTGTAACTGGGTGCTGAGAGCAGTGATCCAGGAGGGGTTTATCCTGTGGGAAACATGGAATAGGAAAGCATCCCTTTGAGGCAAACTGTCAACACTTCCCCCTGTCCCAGACTGAGGAGTTCTGGCCCATTTATTTGTTGGTTTCTGATTTTGGAGGAGCCCCCTCCACTTCCCATGTTCCTTTCTGAAATGCAGGTGCCTTTGTGCAGAGCATGGAGGAATGGGCAGTTTGGAAGAGCCCTAGACTGGGAGAGAGGAAGGATTCTGGGGCAGGATTTTGCTGCAGGAGAAGGGTGGCAGAGCAGTTGTGACCCAGAGGTGGGGACAGAGATGTAAGAACCTTCCAAACTCCCAGCGAGAGCAGCAGAGAGGAGAGAGAGTGGAGTCATCCCTTATGTCCATCAGCCTTATCCAAGGTGCTTCCCTGTCCAGCTGTTGTCTTCCCAGGGCTGCTGCTTCCCACCCCAGTGTTTTGGGAAGGTGTTTGACCTGTCAGAACCTTCCTGCTAGAGAAATGTGAGGAAACAGGGATGATGTGCTTAGATTTGCCATCCTGCAGCTGCAGGAGGCAAGAGCTCGCTCCCGGAGTGGCTTATTCCATGAAAGGGGGAAAACTGTGGCAAGTTTAGAAGCTGGTTGTAAAGAAAGTGGGCAGCTGACAGTGGAAAAATGCCTCTTGTCTCTTGCAGGCAGGGAAAACAAGCAGGGAGACAAGTAGGAAGCTTAAAGCAAACAGGATATGGGGCTTGTAGAAAGGAGAAAGCCGCTGTGCTTGAGCGGGGAGGTGAAAGAGAATGTTCAAGCTAAGAAGACGTCTTTCAAGAAGTTGAAGTTGTCTGAATGAGGAAAGTGGGGCAAGAAAAGAATGTAAATCCTGCCAGGCTGAAAGTAAAACCCCTTAAGACAGGAGCAGTAAGACAGCTTGAGGAGCAACTTGCAAAAGCATAAAATCCTGTTTATTCATTTTCTGAGCGTATCAGACAGAAAGTCTTTCAGGGTCAGTAGCAGATCAAGGTAGAGAAAAAGCACTTGGAGGAGATAAATCCATATGGGAAGAAAGAAGTGGCTGCCTTTGTGTTTGCTGGGGAGGAATTTGGGTTAGTTTCTGTCCCAGAACCCTGCTTTTTGGGGAATGGCTCTAGTGGAATCTGTGCAAAGAGCAGCCTTTAACTTGGAAAAAGGAGGTGGGTACATGGAGCTGAGGGGGGACAAAAGGGAACAGAGTCCTAGAATAGCCTGGATTGGAAGGGACCTTAAAAATCCAACCAGGTTCCACCACCTGCCATGGGCAGGGACACCTTCCACCAGCCCAGGTTGCTCCAAGCCCCATCTAACCTGGCCTTGGACACTCCCAGGGCTGGGGCAGCTACAGCTTCTCTGCCCAACCTGTGCCAGGGCCTGCCCACCCTCAAAGGGAGGAATTCCTTCCCAATATTCCTTCTAACTCTGCCCTTTGGCAGTGGGAAGCCATTCCTTCTTGTCCTGTCACTCCAGGCCCTTGGAAATAGTCTCTCTGCATGTTTCTTGTCAGCTCCTTCGGGCACTGCAAGGCCACAATGAGGTCACCCTGAAGCTTCCCCAGGCTGAACAATCCCAATTATTTCAACCTTTCCTTGTAGCAGAGCTGCTCTGTCCTTTCAATCACCTCCTCTGGAGCTGGTTTCCTGCTTTTCCCAGTACAGGATGGGATCAGCACATCAAATTAGGAATGGGTTCAAAGCAAACCCGCAGAAAATCTCTGAAATATTGAGAAATGTTAATGTTCTGTTGGTGTTCAGGAAGGAATTGTATAAACTCATAGAAAAAGTCCAGCAAGGGCTACTCAACAGCTGGGCCGCCTTTGGCTTGAGAAATTCCAGAGGTGAGCTGATCCCAGAGGGCTGGGATGCTCTTCTGAAGATGCTCTTGGGCATCTGAGCAGTGCCAGGAACACCCTGTTACTGTTGGGTTTGTCAAAACCACCCCAAAAGTTAATTACCAGCAACAGGAATTACTTGAGGAGTGTTTATAGGTGCATTTCCCCCCTGACCTCCATCCTCTCTCTCTTCCAGCTGCTGTCAGAACAGAATTTGGAGTCCTTAGTGCTTTAACACTGGTTACTCTTGTTTGTTTTCTCCCTTTTCAGGCAGTTTTTAGTCTGTGCTCTGAGAGGAAAGTGGAGGCAGCCCTGTGGGGCAGGGTGGTTGTGCTGGTGGGATGGGGAAGTTTGTATGGCTTCTGTGACTCCCCCAAGCTCTGCCTTTGGGGTTCCTTATCATCATATCCACTTGGTAAAAACCTCCTCTCCCTGCCCAGGAGCCAAGCCAGGCTCTTCCTCGCCTATCTGGGATGCTTGTTTGGGTAGTGAAGGATTTTTCCATACTTCCCTGTTGATGTTTTGGTTTCAGGGAGCAGAGGAAACAGTTCCAGATGTTGGTAGAAAACAAGTTCTACGAGTGGCTGGTGGAGACGGGCAACCGACAGCAGCTGGACAGCCTGGTGCCTCCTGCCATGGGCTCCAAGCAGGCAGCAGGATAACATCCCATTCCCAAGCCCAGAAGGAAAGGAAGGGTGAGCAAAAGGCCTGTTCCTCCTCATTCTTCTCTCCCCACAAGGATTGTCCCGTGTTTGTGTGCACAGCCAAGCTGCAGGTAGGAGAAGTAGGAGGCTGTTCGGTGAATGCTCTCCCAAAAGCCTTGCAGTTGGTTTTAGTTTGCTGTCAAAACCCCTTTTCAGTGCCAGCCTGTCTCCTCAGCACCTGCCTTGTTGGTGAGTTGGATCTGTTGGAGACATCTGTAAAGGCACATGGGCATGTTGCACATAATGTGATGTAAAACTCCTGGAACAGCTGCTCTTTCAAAGGAACTGTGGGTATGGATGTTTATTTACCCATCTCACCTTTGCTCAAGAGAACTGGGGGAGACTTTGGCTAATTCAGTGGGACTTTGGATAATTCTTACAATGAGACTGGGTAATCCTTGCAATGACAGTTTGGATAATTCTTACTTTGGAGTGCCTCTTCCCAAGCAGAAGTGTTTAGGAGCTGGAGAGCTGCCCTTACCCTGCTTTTCTGCCATGGCATGTTTCAAACCATTAGAAAGTTGGCTTATTCTTTCTTTAGTCTTTGAATTCCTTTTTCTTTGCTAGTGTTGGGAATAAAATCTGCTCCTTTTATTTTGTTCCAGAGCTCAGGGAACAGGCAGCAAATATTCCTGACCTGGTTCTCCTTAAGACTTTGTGGCCATCCTGGATCCAACACCCAGCCTTGGACTGTCTGGCTTCTTTAGGATTCCTGCTCACTGCTGCCTTCCCAGGAATGTGCTGTGGTTCTCCTCTTGGTGGCTGAGATGGCACTGGAGGATGAGGAATTGTGCCTTGTTGCAGAGCTGTCCTCAGGGCTGTGTCCATGTGTGCAGGTATCCAGCACCCCTGGGGCAAAGCTGGATGCAGGACCTTGGGCATCACCTGCATTTCATGGTACAAACCAGCTGCACTGGTTTTATAAATGTGAAGAAGGAGTGTTTGGGTTTTTTTATCAATGCAATCCTATAGGTTTTTTTAATATGAAGATGGCACTTAAGTGAAGGCATTTTTATGGGATGAACTTTTGTAAGCGCTGGGATTTTATGGAATGAACTTTTGTATATTGGTTGCATTGTTTTGACAAATGTCAATAAAGCAGAGTTCTTGGATAAACCTGCCCCCTGTCCCAAGGATCTCTACAGTGGGTGTTTGGGGGGACACAACACCTTTAATCTCAATGAAACGGGACCCAGTCAGTGAGAGAACAATCCTTGGGGCTGATGAAGGGTTTGAAGGCTGCCCTGGCACAGGGTTTTGGTACAGACACTGCTCCCACCTTCCATATCTTTCACAAAGAACATCAGCTTGACTAAGCACCATTCTCCTGTGCTGGTGGGACCTGTTCCAGCAGATGTACTCATAGCTGAGCACCTAAATAAACTCAGAAAACAGGGAAAGGCATTGCATGGATGAGTGGAAGCAGCAGCTGGTGGTGCCTTGGGAAGAGCTCTCCAAGCTGAGAGCCAGAGGAAGGCACAGTGCTCTGTGTGCACAGCTTCAGAGCCCTCCTGAGGGTCTCCCTTGGCTCCTGGGCAGGCAGGTGAGGTGACTTTATCCTATTTATTACATTTATTATATTTATGTGAGGGGAGTTTGTTAGACACAACCAACTTCTAAAGGAGGGATGTGCAAACTGACCACACCTACTGCCAGCACCCCGGTTGTGCTTGAACTCTGATCTTCATAAAACGGCATTTGGGTTAAAAAACGAATAAATCCAAGTGGCCTCAGGGAGAGCAACAGCACTTGGGGGGTGGGGGGGGCACCTAAAATGGGAAGAGGAGCTGCTGCCGGGCATGTGTGCCCCGGGCTCTCGGCTCTGGCCGCATTGAGCGGAGCTGCTGTTGCGAGAGTGCTTGTCCTGACAGATTTGAAAGAGGGGGCTGCGTGTTTCGGGCCCTGCTGTGCCAAATTCGTGTCCCTTTTGTCTTCCCTAAGCCTTTGGGCTGGGGCACTGAATAGCTGCAGAGGTGGTTTTTCATAATGCACTGGCNGCAGAGAAAAGGCCTTTGCTCCAGCCTCAGGTGTTGGGGGGAGAGTTTTGGGCTCGGGTTTGTGGCACCTGTGGGTACAATCAGGAACCTGAGCATCGTTATTTGCTGTGGGGTGTGTGTGGAATTGCTGGCTTCGGCTCGGTGTGGCCACACGCCCTCCTTTCCCTCTGTGTCAGGTGGGGGTTTGGAGCTGTTTGGATAAAGCTCAGGGTGTCCTGGGAAAACCTGCAGCCTCTTTGCTGCACAGATGTGTCCACTGAGAGCTCCCAGTGCAGGGCTGTGCACGTGTTTGTCACTCCTAAACCTCATCCTTCGCTGCACATGCCATTCCCTGATAAATATTGTACCCCCTCCTTACAAATGGGGGGGGTTCCTTTAGATCCAAGGAGGATTCCCTCTCCTTTCACAAGCTTGGAAGGGAGGGAGCAGCCAAACCACCCCCCGTGCTGCCGGCCTTGGCAGGGGGGCTGCGTGTTTTGAGTGCGTTTGGCAGAGTTTTGGTGTTCTGACTCAGCAGCCGGTAACAAAGGGAGGATGGCGAAGCCTTCCTTTATTCCATAATCCTGTTTGCTTTTCTGGAAATCGGCTATAGCCTCAGAATCACTGACTCAATTTTTGGATCCTATTCTCATGACAAAGCGGCTGTCTGGTTTAAAACAAGCCCGTTATAAAAAGGGCACCTCGGATCCTGGCTGTTTGTAACAGCTCCTGACGTTCCTCCGGCACAGGGCAGCTTGGCTGGAGCAGAAAATGTCCAGAGCTGGAACCAAGGTAAGTTGGTTTGCAGCGTGTTCGTGGGTTTGGCTGAAAGCTCAGAATTTAGCAAGGGGTAAAGTTGTGGAGAGACTTTGTTTTCTTTGTGCTGCTCTCAGCGTGAGGAGAAGCCTCAAATCCCTCCTCACGTGGAAGGGAGCCCCTCCCAAGCCTTTTCCCAGATTTTGGCTGGTTCTTCTGGGTGTGGCTCTGCCAGGGGATGGAGTTGAGCCCAGTGACTGGCAAGGGGGCATTTTAAAATGATTTTAAATCACCAGGACCTGGTGCTTTGTAAACTGAGGGCGGAGGGTGCAGTGCCAGCAGGGAACGTGACGAGCTGTGCTTGCAGAGTGGAGTCTCCTGGAAGGCTTCCTTGGGAGAACCTGCCTCCCAACACCACATCCCCTTTTCCATGGTGGAGCAACACACTCCTGAACCGTGGCACCAAAGGGAACAGCATTCCCCAAAGGATGCAAACCCACCTTGGGATTCGGTGCAATCGACAGGGATGAATTTAAACCAGAGAAGGAGGTAGATTGGGAAGCTGCATGTCAGAAGGGATCCAGCTCTGGTGCTGTGTCCCTCAGCCTTCAGTTTAGGACAGCGGGTTGGTCATGCAGACCTTGTTGCAGGGTTGGGACTGGGCAGGGGGGAGAAGAAGCTGGGAAAGGGAAGGAGGGTGAGGACCTGAGAATGGTGGCTGGTTTGCCCTGTGGAGTGTCAAACACCTGTTAAGAAGCTGTGGCAGAGGTTCTGAGCTTTGGGTTGGATTCCTTTGGGGGCTCTAAGACCCAAAGGGGTGTGGGAGGCAGAGCAGGTTGTGAAAGATCTGGATTTGGTCCTGGCTTCTCCACGCTCCTCTCCGCTCTGATCTTGGCACAAGGCTTGGCTGTGAGTCTGTAGATCTGAGGAGGGTGTGCTGGTGGCTCTTGGGCACAGAGAAAGCCTCAGTCTTTCTGTACCCTTGCCTAAAAAAAAGTGCTGGGGAATTGTGACTGATCCATCCTCGAGTCTCCGGTCCCTTGGAGAGCCTCGAGCACAGCCTACCAAAAGCTGTGCCCCTTCCGAGTGCACCAGGGGGATTCCATGGATTATGTGCTGCTGAGGTGCAGCAGGATGCCCAGCATCTCTGTGCCATGCTCTTGTTTAGCACATTCCAGGGAGAAGGAAAGCACAAAGGAGAGAATGAAACAGCATTTCTCACAACCCAAGCGAGTGCTCTGCCCTGGGAAGGGGTCACCGCTCACAGAAGGCAATGGGCACTACCAGATATATTTTTAGGAGTTTTCCTTCTAGCAGAGCTGCTGTTGGGAAGGAATATGTCATAACTGAGGTGAGGTGACAAAGGGAGTGGGAGTTTTATGGTCCTGTAAGGAAGATCTGCTTTGGCAAAGCTGGTACCTTGCCAGGTAAGCCCCAAAAAGGCAGGTTTTGGGCAGGGAGGGGTGAAATGTTAGCAGAGCCCCTTGAGGGTTTTCCTGAAGGCAGGTGTTTTGCCTGGGAGTGAGATGTGGTGGAAACAAACCCACAAATCTGGAATTGAAATCTCTAATGCTGTCATTATTCTATGGGTGAAAATCTGTAATTCCCCTGCCATTATTCCATGGGTGAAAACATCAACCTGCTCTGTTTGTGCCTGAATCTGTGAAGAAAGCTGGGAAGCAAAGGTCTGGAATGAGCTGAGGGTGTGTGAAAAGGGCTGTGATGGAGAATGGGTGTGCAGGATTCCCCCTCTCCTTAAGCCTTCCCAGAAGAAACCAAGGAGCAGCCCTTTGGTTGGTCACAGTTCTGTAGGAGAGGCCACAGCTCTTGGAAATGCCCTCCCGGGAGCACCTGGTGTCTTTGCCAAGGTCAGGTTTGGTTGGGTTAGGCTGGGTGGGGAAGCAACATCAGTGAATCCCAGAGTGGTTTGGGTTGGAAGGGACCTCAAAGCTCATCCAGTTCCATCCCTTGCCATGGGCAGGGACACCTTCCACTAGACCAGGTTCCTTTGATCCCCATCCGGCCTGGCCTTGAACACTTCCATGGACCCTTCTGCCTGGAGACCAGACCCATGGTTGGGGAGAGCTCATCAGCAATGCTGGACACTCACTGGATGGGGTGGGACTGAGGATCAGAGCTTGGGGAATGAGACTGGAGAGGGGCAGAACTCATCAGCCATCCCAGTGGGGGATGATGGTTGAGCTGGGAAGAGGTGGATCCCTGTGGAGGGGTTTGTAGGGATGCTGTGGCTTTGGGAAGAGGCTGAGGGGTGGGGAGTGATGCCAAACCTCAGCAAACAGGTCTCTGGGTCACACTGGCAGATTTCCCAGTTGATGCCTCTGGGGACAAAGATCCAAAAGCAGCATCTGGAAAATGGCAGGGAATTGTGGCTGGAAAGGCCTGGCCGTGGTTAATGACCCAAGAGTGGCAGTGGGGGCAAACAGGAACTGGGAATTTGGGGGGACACAGCCGTGATTCCCTCCTGGAAAGGTGGTAGTGATTCCCAGCTCTTCATTGCATGAAGGTGGGAAGGGCTTGCTCAGGAGGGGGAGGTTGTTTTGTACGTGCCAACTGCTTTGTAATGGGAGATTAAGAGGAAAATGTGAGGGATATAATATTATCCCAATAAATGTCCACTAACAGACCACAAAGCCAAGCACATGAATTCTCTGGCATTACCAGTCTGAGCCCCTGGTCAGGCTGGTGGGACACACTGACCAAGCAGCTCTAGGGAAACTGTGGCTGACTTCGTTTTTAACACAAAGCGAATGATTAAAACTAAAAAGCAAGCGAGTTGTCCCAATTTTGGGTTGAAACCGTGACAATGAATGGTATTTTTAACAGCAGGGATGTTTCCCAGCAGCCAAAGCACCGTGGGGGAAGTGCAGCCAGGCAGGAGCAAAAGGTGATTGTGAGGCTTTAATGCTCAGGCTGTGGAAAAACCCTGGGGAAAAAATGGATTGTGGAATGTTGAGTGTTTAAAACTCTGTGGCCAGAAGAATTCCCTCTAGAGCATCTGGTGCTGTGAGCAAGCAAGGGATGTGTCAGGATGGCTGTGATGGTTCAGGAACCCTTATGGAAAAGAGCAGCTCTTGATGGATAATTTTCACCCGAGATGATCAAAAATGGGGCTGGAGGAAGGGCTGGTCTGGTCTAGGGCTTGGCAATATTCCATCAAGGGATTTTGGAGGAAAATATGGTGGGTGGGTGATGCCTCGGGTGTGAGGAATGGAATTTGCTCACCAGCTCTTTAGATCCTTTCAAAGCAGGTTGTGATCAAGTGGGATAGAAAATGTCCCTTTGGGGTCAGCCTGGGACAGGAACAGCTCTTGGGAAAGGAATGTGATGATGGATTGGGAATTTGTCAGCTGTATCACAAACTTGCAGCAAAACAAGCCCACTGCAGAGTCCTTGGATGTCCAAAGATCTGTCCCTGTCCATGGAATGCTCCTTTAGCTTCTCTTGGGGGATGTCCACCTTTTGGCAGCGAGTTTTGAGAAGGCAAGTTGGGGGTTGTTAGAGCAGGAACAATGAGAATAGACTGGAAGTCATGGCCTGGCAGGGGGAAAGAGACCTCACCACCCCCTTATCAGTGAAGGTCTCGCTGCAAACACTCAATGAGCCAATATAAAGGAAATCATGGAATCATTAAGGCTGGAAGACCCTCTAAGGTCATCAAATCCAATCATTAACCCAGAGCTGCCAGACCACCACTAACCCAACATCCCCAGAAATGCTGCTTTGGACTTTTCACAGTTCTTTTGGCCATAGTTTAGTAACTCCTGACCTAGAGAAGATGGGAGGGAATTGTTTTGCTGGAAAGAGGACAGGAACTTCACCAAAGGAGCAATGGGTTGGACTGGGACAGCATGAGGGGCTGAGAAAGGCAAGACATGGGTGGCAACTGGAGATGTTGGGGCCAGGCTGGTGAACTGACCCCAGTTGGTCCTGCCTGTGGTTGGGCTCGATGATTTTCAGTGCCAAGGGTTTTCAGCTATGTCATGCTGGGCTGAGGAACCTCCCCACTTCCTGGGCTCGTTTCAGGTCACCTTCTATGAAGACAAGAACTTCCTGGGCCGTTACTACGAGTGCGACAACGACTGCCCCGATTTCCACACCTATCTGAGCCGCTGCAACTCGATCCGTGTGGATGGAGGCACCTGGGTGGCCTATGAGAGGCCCAACTATGCTGGGAACATGTATGTGCTGACCCATGGGGAGTACCCCGACTACCACCACTGGATGGGCCTCAACGACCGCCTGGGCTCCTGCAAGTACATCCAGATTGTGAGTGTCGCCTCTTCCCGAGGGATGTGGGAATGTGGTTGCCGTTGGAGGGCTTTGAGTGGCTCTGGGTGGTTCCATGGAGAAGGTGCCTGCATGGGGTTTGCTCCTCCAGTCCTGCTCTGGGAGTGGTGAAGTGTTCAGTGAGGGAGGAAGGTCAACCTTTCCCACTCTGGAATGTGGTGGGGAAAGCAGGTCCCTCTGAGAGTGGGTGGGTTTCTGTAGGAACAGCAGCATCTCAGTGTTCCCTTAGGGACTTCAGTGTGCAGCTGATCCAGCTGGGACAGTGGGATGCAGATGTTGCAGGAGTGGTTTTTTGAGGGCCAGTTTGTTCCTCTGTAGCAAACCAGGACTGATTTCTGATAGAGGGAACTGAATCTCAGTGCCATCAAACCCCTCTGGGCATGGAGACACCAGTCCCAGGAGCAGCCCTGGAGTGCCCAGGAGTGGGAGGGATACCTGGAACCCTCTTGGGTGTGCTTGGAGCAGCCTGGTGCCTCCTGGTTTCAGGAGAGCACAGGGTGATGTGTGTCTCCCTGCTGCAGCACAGGAACTTGTGGGGGAAAGGGAACAGAGGGAAGGATCCTTTTGGAAAACCCCTGGGGAGAAGCACCTTTTAAAACTGGGAGCAGGGATGGAGTGTGGGTTGGTGTTGCTGCTGGGACAGGCACTGGGGATCAGTGTGCAGCTGCCTTGGAACACAGCCATGAATTCCCAATGCATGGAGCAGCTCTCACAGCTGGGGAGGGGTTTTGCTTTCCTGTCTGGGGGTCTCTGAGCCTGTTCCGGGTTTGAGCTGGGCCTAAATCTCCATGCACAGGGCAGGGAGAGTTTCCAGCCCCTTTGGAGCACTGCTCTGGTATAAGGGATGAAGCCAACACACGTGGGAGATGTGACAGCTTCTCCTACCGGGATGAAATGTGGGAGCCTTATCCTGCATATCCACCTGGTACCTGGGGGAGAGCCTGAGGCCCCGCAGAGCTCGGCAAGGAGAGAGCGGGTTGGGAGGCTGGGGAAGGGATGCACAGGCAGCTGCACATTAAAAGCTGTCGCGGTGCCCTCGGGGAAGGCAGCGCTTCCAATCCCGCTGGGAAACACCCACCGGCTCGTTACACTCCTGGCTGCCGGAGGAGCCGGGGATGGAGGGGCTCCGTCCCTCCGGATGCTCGCACCGAGAGGCTGGAGGGTTCCAGCCTGCTCGGGAGAGCGATCCCGGCGCTGCTGGCTTGGCTTTATCCCTGCCTGGAAGGGATAAACCCCCCCAGGCTGCAGAGCCAGGGCTGGGGTGGGGTGGGAGCTTCATCTGGAGCCGCTCAGCGCGGGCTCAGTTCTTCTTTGCACGTCAAAATATACCCCGGCTGCCTCCCCTCTGCGCTTTTGGGGGTCTGACATGGGCTGTCCAGCCCTGTCCTGGTGTGCTGGGCGGTGGGTTGGACCTGATTTGAGCCTGACTGTGTCTCAGCTCTGCTCCCACGCCCTGGTGACCATCAGAGCCGGGATGTGTTGGTGCCTCCCTCCAGTACTTTGCCAACAGACTGTGCTCGGAGGAGTTGTCAGGTTAGGCAGAGAAACTGTGGCTGCTCCATCCCTGAAAGTGTCCCAGGCCAGGTTGGACGGGGCTTGGAGCAACCTGGGCTAGTGGAAGGTGTCTGCCCACGGCAGGGGGTGCGACTCGGTGGTCTTTTTGTCCCTTCCCACCCAAAGCATTCCATGACTCTGTGACTTTATCTCCCTTTTCCCNCCCCCTATTTGCGCTGTCATCCCCTTCCCACACACCCCCATCCCCTCCCCTGCCCTCCATCCCATTGCTCCTCTCCAGGAAGGAGCCATCCCAAAGCTGGGGCTTGTGCTCCAGCGTTTCCCTCTCTGCTTCCCAGGACCGGCCCACACACACCGAGTTTTCGGTGCCTCCCCTCCGGGATATCCCTGTGGAGCCCCAGGGTGGATTGAGGGAAGGGAT
>VXBX01004451.1:25684-41112 GCA_013400415.1 Scytalopus superciliaris
TATTTTTATTTTTTGTTTTTGTTTTTGGTGGTTTGGGCTTTGTTTTGTGGTTTGTTTGTTTTATTTTTATTTGGTTTTGTTTGGAGTTCTCTGTTGCAAACTGCTTGGAATCACGGAGGGATGTTTTAGCGAGGAAAGCTTCCCATGGCAGGGGCGTCATCCTGAGCTGCCCTCACAGCCAGGACAGGACAAGGCAGGGAAGCCTCTCCTGGCAGGATTCCCACTTGAAACCTCATCTTTTTTTTGGGAGGGAAGGAAACCAGCAATTATTTGCAAAGCTGTGGGTGGCAGGGAGCGTCTCTCTGCCTCGATTCAGGATATCCAAGAGGGATGGACACCCCAGGAAAGCAGCTGGGGAGGGTTATTTGGGCAGAGCCCACCACGGTGCTGCTGCTGAGCTGGGGGGGCTCAGGGAAAAGCACGTTTTTGGGGGAGTCTGGGCAATTATTTGCAAAGCTGTGGGTGGCAGGGAGCGTCTCTCTGCCTGGATTCAGGATGTCCAAGAGGGATGGAGGGTTATTTGGGCAGAGCCCACCACGGTGCTGCTGCTGAGCTATGGGGGCTCAGGAGAAAGGACGTTTTTGGGGGGAGTCTGGGGCAATCTTTTTGTTGAGATGCCGCTTCTCGGGGAGGGCATAAAGGCGCTCTGCTCTTAAAGNCTCAAGGGGAGGGGAGGGAAGGAGAGGAGAGGGAAAGGAGGCACTTCCCCGGGCACCGGCTGTGCCAGCGCCCAGCAGAGGGCAATAGAAGCAAATGGAAGAGACGAGGGATGCGCGAGAGGAGCAGATTCCAGGCCGGAGCCGCCTGGAAGCGGAGGGATGTGCAAAGAGGATATGCAGGCAAAGAGGGATGTGCGAGAGGGGGAATGTGCACCCGGAGCGCGGGGCAGGGAGCGGCGCTGGGGGAGGAGGTCGGAGCAAAACAGAGCAATTGGAGGCTGTTTTTGTAGGAGTGAAAATAAAAGGATGCTCTTCCTCACTCCAAAATTATTCTCTTGGGGGTTGAATGGAGAAGGAAAGGGAAATACTTAACCTTCGTGGTTAAACTTTCTGGATTTTGGGTCAGTGTTTATGAAAAGTGCTGCATGACTGAGCAGAGAGGAAAGGCTTGGAGAGTGCCAAGCCTGGATTATATTCCACCTGGTTGATGGTGTGACCGAGCCCAGCTCCGGTTCTGGGTGTCTGGGTGCTCCACTCTCTCAGAAATCAAATTCCATCATAGGGGGGAAACACCAGGAAAGGTTTGGGCACAGCATTCCAGCTCCCCACTGCTGGACCAGCCTCTGCCCTGTTGAGTCACTGCTCCCTGCAGTTGGCAGGAATTCCCATCCCGATTTCCTACACGTCCAGGTTTCCTCCCTATGCTTTTCCAGCCTTTTTATTATTATTATTATTNCGATTCAGGATATCCAAGAGGGATGGACACCCCAGGAAAGCAGCTGGGGAGGGTTATTTGGGCAGAGCCCACCACGGTGCTGCTGCTGAGCTGGGGGGGCTCAGGGAAAAGCACGTTTTTGGGGGAGTCTGGGCAATTATTTGCAAAGCTGTGGGTGGCAGGGAGCGTCTCTCTGCCTGGATTCAGGATGTCCAAGAGGGATGGAGGGTTATTTGGGCAGAGCCCACCACGGTGCTGCTGCTGAGCTATGGGGGCTCAGGAGAAAGGACGTTTTTGGGGGGAGTCTGGGGCAATCTTTTTGTTGAGATGCCGCTTCTCGGGGAGGGCATAAAGGCGCTCTGCTCTTAAAGGAGAAGGAAGGAAAGGGCTCCACCACCTTTCTCTGCGGAGCTGAGCCGAGCGCGGTGCAATCTCCCCATCTCGTCGTTATCTCCCCATCTGCTTCCAGATGCTCCTTATCTTGCTCTCAACCTTAGCGGAGAGCGCTGGGGGGGCAGGGTTGGCTGCCCGGACTCTCCACCCGTGCCGTCCCCGGCTCTGTATCAGCCCTCGGGGCTTGTGATGGAGCCCCCGGCTCAAAGTCAAATGGATTTGTGGCAGGGAGGGCGCGCCCAAGGTCGGGGGTATCGGGGATGGAGACTCAGGAGGAGACCCCGCTGTCCCAGCTCCAGCATCCCCCCCCCCGGGCAGCGCCTCTCCCCGTTTATTCTGCAGCATTATCAATTACATTGGGATTATTCTTCCTCATTGAAGCCCGAGCGAGCCGCAGACAGCTCTTTCCTAATGGGGGGAAAACGTTGCGGGCAACTTATTAGCGAACAATGCGTCATTAAAGGGGGGAGAGCTTCAAAGGCTCCTAAAGGCGTTTCAAAGGACACAATGCGGGAGCCGATCCTGCCATCGCCTATCTGGGGGACACGGGCGAAATTCGTGACAACGGATAGACCGGGCCCACTGTAATTAACTAATTCTCGATCAAAGGGGGTTTAGAACTGAATGGTCAGGGAATTCAATTATGGGTTTCCTAATGAAGCACTCTGTGCCAAAGCAGGGGGATGTTTTCTCCTGGAAAAGCAGGGCTGGGATTTCCAGGGAGCTTTGGGGAGAGAAGCACCGGGCTGGATTTGACGCTCGTAGAATGGTGGAATGGTTTGGGTTGGAAGGGACCTTAAAGCTCAGCCCATCCCACCCCCTGCCGTGGGCAGGGACACCTTCCACTAGCCCAGGTCGCTCCGAGCTCCACCTGAGCTGCACAAGGACCCACCATGCAGGTCCCTGGTGATGATCATCTGTCCTGGAGATGTCCTTGGGCCGGGACATGTCCCCCCTCCCGCTGGGCTTTGGCAGAGCCACAGCTCCGTTGGAGCCGCAGCCGATGGAAGGGCTGGGGGGACGCAGCAGGATTGGAATCGGGAATCTCCCGATCCCCTTCCCGGAAAACCCGGGCAAGGGAGATTTCCTCCTCTGCTGCCTGAATGCAGCCTCTGGCAAGAGTAACATCGTTCTCTGTTTATGAAAGAGCATCTTCTAGTCCTCCACTAGTTTCCTCTTCTTGTAGAAAGTTGGTTTGCTCACTTTACAAAGGGAAATGTATTATGAATTTTCCCTTCATTCTCCTCCTTTTTTTTTGCCCCGTTTAACAACCGATTTGTGTGTTGCATGAAAGTTACACAGTTCTTTAGATGCGTTTGCTATTTTATTTTCTTTCATTCAAAAATATGTCAGTAATCTTTTTGTTAACATGAAAGATAAAGGATTAGTAATGCAAGATGCAGTTTTCTTGTAACCTTCTTGAAAGCAGACTATAGTTTCTTATCTGGCTCTAACATTCATTTTCCTGAAATGAAAAAAAAAAAAAAGAAGAAGAATAAAAAAAAAAAAAGAAAAAGGACTTCTTAAAATGAAATAAACTCTATTGGATTCAGACGAGCAGCGCTAGCAGAGGAATTTACTGCAGCTGGCACTGAACTCGCTCGGCTGCAGCAGTGGGGACATTCCTGAGGAAACAGGGAATAGGCACATGGAAAAGGCAAAGAGAAACCTCTGCAGAATCATGGAATTGCGTAGGTTGGAAAAGCACTTTAAGATCAATGGTTCCCACGGCCAAGGCCACCACTGCCCATGTCCTCAAGTGCCACATCCACATGGCTTTTACATCCCTCAAGGGAAGGGCACTCCACCCCTGCCCTGGGCAGCTGTGCCAGGGATACACAATCCTTCCCATGAAGAACTTTTCCCCAATATCCAACCTAAACTTCCTCTGGTACAGCCTGAGGCTGTTTCTTTTCATCCTGCCAAGACCAAACCTTGTGTTGATACCGTGGCATATCCTGAGTTGTGCCTGTCGGGGTGACCTCAGCAGCTGTGATGGTTCCTTGGACACATCCAGGATGTCCCAAGCTGGAGATGGGCCACCAATTCATGGGCTTGGTGCTCTCTGAAGATGCAAAGAGGAGCTGCCAGAGAAGCTGTGGAAGCTTCCCACCCATGGAAGTGTCCAAGGCCAGGTTGGCCGAGGCTCGGAGCAACTTGGTCTTGTGGAAGTGTCCCTGCCCGTGAGCTTAAAGATCGCTTCCAACCAAAACCATCCCATCATTCTATCATCTTGTGCTCATGGCTCAGGAACAAACAGGGATTTGCAGCACTGGCAGCTCCTGGGAAGTTTTTTGAGTGAGGTTGGACCTCCAGAAGGTCCCACCTGCCTTGGCTCAGAACTTCCCCTCCTCCCTGCCAGCCTGGGATGGGGGTCCTGCTTTGGGCTGGTGAAGGCAGGCAGGGAAAAAAGGACATGGAAAAACACCAGGGAGGGGGAAGAGGGAGATGGGGACAACAGAAGACACTTCCAGGGACTTGCAGGTCTTTGAGCAGCACCTGCTGAAGCAAATAGCTTAATATTCATAGAATGGTCTGGGCTGGAAAGGACCTGAAAGATCATCTAACTCCAAATCTGATTTCTTTGTACATGCAGAGGGTGGAAGCAAAACAAGGGGGAGCAGGGACTGGTTTTCACAGCACCAAAATCCTTCAGTCAAAGAGACCAGACAGCAGAGAGGGAATGTTGTAATCCAGGAGGAGAGGGGGGCTGTGTGGTGCCCCCCCTGCCCACCCTGGCCTGTGCCAGCCCCCCTCTCTCACCAGCCCGACAGCTCCTCACGGGTTAAATCCTTATATAAAATGCTGGATTTTCGTGGCAATTAATTGATCTAAACCCAGGGTCTTTCCCCCCATCAGGTGGATTTGGTGAGCAGGGAGTTGGCCTGACAGGGGAGCAACTTTGTTTATAATCTGCTTTGTTTTGCTCTGGAGAAACTTGAGGTATTTTCAGTTGCAGGGAGGGGGAATAATGATTTCTGTCACACACAATGTGGATTGCAGGGCTTAAGAATGAAATGAAATAAAGGAGAGCATCATCCTTTGGGCTGAAATCCTTGCCCTTGGTGTTTAATGGGTCTCTTGTCTCTGCTAACACGTCTGTGGTTTCACTTGAGGAAAAAGTGTGTTTTCATATCAAAGGAGCTCCCCCCTGCACTGACCCAGCCTTCCCTTCCCCCTCCCTGCCCCAGCACACACGGTATTTTAATATTTCATATATTTCATAAGCTTTTATGCTTCTAAAAGAGAAGTGAATTTGTGGAGAGTTGAGCTCTCCAGAGCTGTACTTCAGAGCTGGGAAGTAATTCAGGGTGAAGCCTGTATTAATCTCAGGTGAGAGAGATATTTAAATTCAGGCTACCAGTGTGAATATAAAATGGGGATCTCTTTACAAAAATTTCAAATTGTAATATGCAAAGCTTAAAGAAAAGAAACCCCAAGGGAACAGCTTTCTTCTAGAACATTTTGTTCCAACCATCATCTCTTTACCTTTATTTTTTTATTTAAAAAACCCTCCCTTTGCCATTTTGTATTTTTAAATTAAATCTTTCAGTTTTTAAAATGAAATTCTTTATTGCTGGGAGAGGGTGATGGGGAGGTGGGGAGGGGGGGGGCAGGATGGAAGTGCCNGGGGGGGGGGGGGGGGGGGGCAGGATGGAAGTGCCTGGATGTAAAAAATTGTGCATGGACCAAAATATTTGCTGGAACAGGAGGAATAGTGACCAGTGGGAGAATAAGCCCGTGTTTGGTTGGCTCAGGGAATGTGGGGACAATTCCCTGCTTGGGGAATGCTGCATGAACCTTATTTTTGGGGAGAAATCTCTGCCTGGAGGGAGGAAAGGGGCAGCACAACGATGTTGTGGGATGAACTGCTCCGTCCCCATCAGTGCCTGGTGCCCACTCAACCTTCCCCTTCCAAGCAGATCCATTTTTAATATCCATTTATCATCCTGGGCAGCAGAAAAGTTCTTGGAGTGCATTTGGGAATGGGGGATCAGCCTGTGGATGGGATGTCTGTGCTGGGTGTGACGAGCCAGTGTATCCCAAATCCCACAGAGCCACTCCTGGGAGAGCCCTGTATTTGCATCCTTGACAAACTCCTCGGGCTGCAACCACCTCCCAGGTCAGGAGAACTGGTGACAGATGACATGTTATTATCAGCTCTGTCAATTAATTAAATTGTACATTATGCTTATGAGGGTGATACACCGAGCCACTCTAGATTAAGTGTCGCAATTAAGTCTTTAATTTCTACTTAATAAGTAAGTTATTATATGTTAATCAAAGATCAATTAGTTGCTCAAAAGAGCATTGATCCAGGTACAAAGAGGGGTGTCAGGAACACAACAAGCTGGCACAGAAGGGACTGGGGTGACACAGAAGGGACTGGGGGATTGTGTGTACGACACGTGTACAATTAGGTTTTTAATACAGGAAAGCTGGAGAGGGCAGGGAGGCAGCCAGGTGGGATTGGGATATTGCTCCAGGTGGGAAACCTGGCTCTTCCTGGGCTGCCAGGGATGGGACAACCAGGACAGACCCAGTCAGAGAATTACAGACTGTTTTGGATTGGAAGGGCCCTTAAATCTCATCCAGTGCCCCCCCCTGCCATGGGCAGGGACACCTCCCACCAGCCCAGGATGCTCCAAGTCCTGTCCAACTCGGCCTTGGACACTGCCAGGGATGGGCAACCTGTGCCAGGGCCTGCCCACCCTCACAGGGAACAATTCCTTCCCAATATCCCATCTAACCCTGCCCTCTGGCACTGGGAAGCCATTCCCTCTTGTCCCGTCCCTCCATCCCTTGTCCCAAGTCCCTCTCCAGCACTCCTGAAGGCCCTTTAGGCACTGGAAGGGGCTCTGAGGTCTCCCTGGACCTTTCTCTCCTCCAGGTGAGCACCCCCAGCTGTCTCTCCTTCGGTCTCAGTGGGAACAAGTTGTGGGATCCCCCCAAGGAAGGACCTTCCAGCAAAATTGCCTCCAAACCAGCTGGTTGTCCTGCCTGCTCCTCCACAAGCCGGGCATCACGGTGCCTTTCCATGTGCTCTCCCAGCGGGACCCCCTTTTCCTCCACCCTCTCATTCCCACCGGGAAAATTCGGAGCCTGCGGGGAGCCTGCGGCTGAGCTTCCAGCGGGAAGCGCCGGGCTCCTGCAAGATTCCAGCTGAATATGGATGACATCATTATACCGGTGATCCTTTCAGCAACAGCGAGCCGGGTTTTAAAGTAGCGACCTACAGCATACAAATGACGGGTTTAAAGGAAATAAAAAAAGAGATGATTTGAATAGCAGACATTTAGAGAAGAAAAGCTTTTCTCCCCCCCACACCCCCTCTCTCCCCTCCCTTCCCGTTTCTAATATCTTCCGACGGGGCAGGCGCTGCGCATTGGAAAAGAAATTAAAACACTCCTCCTAAATACACTCCAGGCAGGAACAATGGCAAAGTTAAGAAGGTTACGAGACTTAGTTGTCCCAGCAACATGTCATCAAGTTGAAATGAGCAGGAAACACAGATAAGGGAGAGAAAGAGGAGGGGGGGGGGAGGGAGGAGGAGAATAAAACCACAGGAGGAAAAATGCCAAGAGATAGAGGAAGAAAAGGGAAACCCCTTTTTATTTGCTGTTTCGTTAGGATGAATCTGATTTTATAGTCTCTAAAAGAGGCTAAAATATAATCTCCTTTTGTGCAGTGCGTGTGTTAGGAAAATGTGTCATCAGCAATTCTTGTGTGCACTACAGCAATAGTCAGAAAATTAGCAGGGATATTCAAGGCTGCCTACAAAGAAAAACAAACAGAAGACTCACATTTCCAGCCCGAGCTGTCATTTAGGAGCGTTTTCAACTTTTATTCACCTTTCTGATTGTCCCTGATGGCTTCTCTCCTCTGCAGCAGCTCAAGTCGGGGTTTCAAAAGGGAGACAAAGCAGAAGGAGGAGGTTTGAGATGTGGCTCCAAGTGGCTGGTGAGCCCAGGGCTCTCTCAACCCTTCCAGCACGGCAGGGTTTTTGTGCTCAGCGCTGTATGTGGGTGTGGGGAGAAAGCACATGTGGTGCAACCTCTGGCAGAGGACAGAGAAATGGAGAAGAAAGAGAAATGAGAGGCTCCTCTGAGCCAAAGCCCCGAATCTGCCTGGTCAAACGTGGGCTGGTCATCCTCATTCCAGGTGCCAACCCAGTGCCAGGGCTCTGTGGCACATCCAAACCGCTTTGCTTCCATTCTGCAGGTGCAAAGCCAAGTGTCAAGGGAGCCTGAAGGTGTTGGTGGACACCTCCAAAGCCTCATGGTGCTCCTCAGTGCCTACAGTGCCATGTGTGCTGGTTTTGGGGTGCCCAAGAAGGACACGTGTTGACTTCACATTGTCTTCTCCACCTGGGGGTGTCCAAGGCCAGGCTGGATGGGGTTTGGAGCAACCTGGGTTGGTGGAAGGTGTCCCTGCCCATGGCAGGGGGTGGGACATGAAAGGCTTTAAGGTCTCTCCCAATCATTCTATGATTCTGTGATAGTGAGGTTTGAGTCCTGACTTGAGTCACAAGGCAGAACTCTAATTAAAATAGTAATTAATCACTCACCCAAGTGGTTGCTGCAGGAGGTTTGAGCTGCCTCTTCTGCTCCCAAATGGAGGGCACTGGTTGGCAGCTGGGTTGGTTCCAAGGGAATATCCATACTGGGAGAAATGGGGCTGAACTGGGAGAACCTTGAGCTGACTGCAGGAACCAGTTCCAAGTGGCAGGAGGAGGAGGCTGGGAAGGAGCCCCTGCAGCACCTCCAGACTCAACCCTTCCTCAAACCTTCTGCTGAGTGATGCAGAGGAGAAAACACCAGCACGTGGGAGGATGGGCTTGATGATTCCAGAGAGCTTTTCCAGCTCTGTGTCCCTAAGCTGGACTGAGGAACCCAATTTTATGCATGACTTTTAAAAATCTTGACCCACTTTTTAGTGTATGGACCCCCAAAGTCACGACACCCCCAAGTCCCTCAGTACCTCCAAAACCTGTGTCTTAGTTTGCTCCATGCTGAGATATTTTTGGTCCCTGTATGACATAAAACCACCCCAAATTGTTCTGCTCTCTGATAAAATATCTCCTCTCTCTTCCCCACCCTTTTCTTGCACAAAAATACTTATTTCTTGTGGTTTCTTTTCCCCCCTCCAATTTTTAATTGTCTCTTGCTGTGTCTCCTTGCTGTGGATTATATTTTAAAGCAAGGCTTGGTTTAGTTAATTGATGGGGAGCTTTGCCTGTGAGGATTCCATAATCCTTGGCATTTTATCTTTGCAATAATTGCTGTGTTTGTGATTATTTCAAAGGACTAAGGAAAAACAGACAACAAGAAAACAAGCTCGTCCACCCCTATTTTGCAGCTTCTCCAGGCACCTGGGTGGGCTCCTCCTCCACGAGATATTCCCTGTGCAGCAGCTCCAGAAGGAAAAGCAGGCAATAGGGTGAGGTGGTGGGGCCTGGAGCAGACAGAGCAGGGGCCATCAGACATGAGGCCACGCTGGTATTTCCACAGGATGTTGGACTTTAGACCACACTGGTGTTGGCTGTGGGGCACTGGACATGAGGAGCTGTTGGGATGTTGGATATGAAGCCACAGTGATATTGGCTGTGGCACGTTAGGGATGAAACTAGGCTGGTGTTGGCCATGGGATGTTGGACATGAGGCCACACTGGTATTTGCCGTGGCACGTTAGGGTTGAAACCACGCTGGTGTTGGCCATGGGATGTTGGACATGAGGCCACACTGGTATTTGCCTTGGGACACTGGGGTTGAAACCATGCTGGTGTTGGCCGTGGGATGTTGGACATGAGGCCATACTGGTATTTGCCTTGGGACACTGGGGTTGAAACCACGCTGGTGTTGGCCGTGGGATGCTGGATTTGAGGTTACACTGATGTTGGCAGTGGGACATGAGACATGAGACCACACTGGTGATGGCAGACTGGACACAAGGACACCCTGGCAATGGCGGTGGGACATCGGACACGAGGCCACCCTCGTGTTGACCATGGGATGTTGGACAGGAGGCCACACTGGTGTTGGTTGTGCGATGTGGGACACAATGTCACAGTGGTGGTGGCTGTGGGACACTGGACATGAGGCCACATGGGTGTTGGGTGTGAGGCCACACTGGTGTTTGTCATGAGACACTGGACATGAGGCCATACTGGTGCTGGCCGTGGGACATTCAGGATGAAATCAGGTCAATGTTGGCCATGGGACATTGGCCATGAGATCACAGTGGCATTGACTGTGGGACACTGGACATGAAGCCACACTGGTATTGGCCATGGGACATCCAGGATGAAATCAGGTCAATGTTGGCCATGGGACACTGGACATGAGATCACAGTGGTATTGACTGTGGAACACTGGACATGAGATCACACTGGCATTGGCTGTGGGACACTGGACATGAGGCCATACCAGTGTTGGCCATGGGACATCCAGGATAAAATCAGATCAGTGTTGACCATGGAACAATCAACATGACATTGGACATGAGACCACACTGGTGTTGGCCATGGGACATCCAGGATGAAATCAGATCAATGTTGGCCATGGGACATTGGCCATGAGATCACACTGGCATTGACTGTGGGACATTGAACATGAGATCACACTGGCATTGGCTGTGGGACACTGAGGATGAAACCTCACTGGTGTTGGCCATGGGACATCCAGGATGAAATCAGATCAATGTTGGCCATGGGACATTGAACATGAGATCACAGTGGCATTGGCTGTGGGACATTAGACATGAGACCACACCGGTGTTGGCCGTGGGACATCCAGGATGAAATCGCCCTGGCACTGGGCACGGGACATGGGACATGAGGCCACCCTGGTGGGACATGGGCACGCAGCCCCGGCGGTGTCGTTTGCCGGGTGGCCACTGGAGGCTGCTGCTGGCTTTGCAGTCACCGGCAGCTGCCTGCGGTCCCTGAGCTGCCTGCTCCTCTCCCGGCAGCCTGGGAAACTGAGCTGGGAAACATCCTCCTCCCCCGTGTTCGTGGGAAGGACAGAGGCTGGGAGGAGATCCTGGGATCTTGGGAAGGGAGAGGCGTTTCTGGGCCACTCTCTGAAGCAGCGGGATGACCTTCTAACTGATCGGTGCCCAGGTGTGTTTCTGTAACACACACGGACTTTTCGGTGCCCTCTGTGCATTTTCTGACATTTAGAAGCTGCTGTAAAAGGGCTCACAGCCCTGTTTTGCAGCCAAGCCTGGCACAAAGCCCGTCCCCCGGTGTGCTGATGCCTCAGGATTGCCCTGAGCAGGCTCACCGGGGCACGGCCCCACACACCCAGCTGCCCATGGGTTCAGCAGCTCTATTTAAGGCCAGACTTGGGTGGTTAGTCCTGGCTTAGACCACGCTGTAGGTATGCTTGTCTCCAGCCTTCCCTCTCTCCTGGCTGGGTCTTTGATGCAAGTTGCATTTAGATTGTTTCTGCCACGTCTTCTGAGGGTTCTCTGTGAATGGACCTTGTTGTGTCACCTTGTTGGTGGAGCTGTGGTGGGCTCTGGGGTGTTGAGGGACTGTGCCTTGGTGGGGGAGTCACTTCAGGCTGGGGTCACCCCTGGCTCCCAGCCCTTCCCACCTTGCAGACCAGCACAGCCCCTGCCACATGGTATGGATACAACCTCATTGGAGCTGCCCATCTGTGTGTGGTTTTGCCGGTTTTCCTTCCACCTGAGAAGCTCCCACTGCTTTGAAATTCATGGATGAGGAATGTAATCCAGATGGGCCACACTCTGAAAACAACTAGATTTAAAGATTGGGTGTGAAGCAAACTCCAAGTTGGACATTTAATGTAAAATCAGACATTGGTTTGTGCTGGAAGGGACCTGGAAGACCATCCAGTGCCACCCCCTGCCATGGGCAGGGACACCTTCCACTAGACCAGGCTGCTCCAAGCCCTGACCTTGGACATTTCCAGGGATGGGGCAGCCACAGCTTCTCTGCCCGACCTGTGCCAGGACCTGCCTACCCTCCCAGGGAAGAATTCCTTCCCAATATCCCATCTAGGTATCTCCTATTTAGTTTAAAACATGGAGACAACTGACTTCTCCCATGGCTTCACTGGTGCTTCCATGTTCCAGCTGCTTTTTGTGCATGGATCATGGAAAACCTGGTGCTTCTGGTGACATCCCGTGGGGAACAGAGGTCATTTGAGTTCTGTGGTGTTGTCTGGAGAAGCAAGAAGGGAGTGATGTGCTGGTTTTTAAGAGCTTCCATGGATTTGGTGAGTGCAGAGCAGGCAAATCATAAAAACCACATAAAAATTGTTCCAGGCACAAAGGCCACAAAGTCCTGAAAATATTATGCAGCTTGTAAGGGTGCTGGGAATGTAATTGACCTGCTTGGCTCTTGGGATTGTGTTTTCCATTGTGGGCTGGGAGGGAAAAACTCCCTGAAAGTCGTCAGTATGTGCGACATTTAAGGAAAACACTTCCCTAATTGTCCCTGCTATCCCTGGGGTTTTGGTGATTTCCTTTGAATCAGTCCTCTGTGCTTTTCTTTCCTGCTGTAATCTGCTCAAACCCTTGGAAATACACGGGTAAACTCCTTAGATTGCACAGGTCTCGTGGCTCCCAACAAAATGCCTTCGGTGCGTGGAGTCTGCCAAGTTCTCAGCAGTCACAGGAGATGCTTCTCCCCTTCTCTAAGTGTCCTGATGGTCCTCTCTGCATCATCTTCCTATCAGCCCCTTCATCCCCTCCTGTGGGGCTGGGGGTGGGTTTGTTGGGGTGTGGGCAGGGGGATTTGGGGTCCCTCCCAGCCCCTCTGTGAGGCAGATCCGTGCAGGACTGAGAGCTCAGGGCACAGGAGGGGGCCTTCATGAGCCCAAGCAGATTGGATTAGCTCCTGGAAATACTTATGGGGTCATCCCTCTCCTGCTGCTGCTTCCCCTGCTTGTTCCCCGTGCTAAATCCACAGAAGTGACGTGACTGCAGGAATGGAGCTCAGCTCCAGCAGCTCCTAAGCCCAGTTGCTGAAGTCTTGTGTTTTCCTAAACCTGTGAAGGCTGGAATTGCTCGAGACACTCCTGATTTTAAGGCCTGCCCAACATCTGGGCAGTTGTGCATCAAAATCAGCTGCTGTACCTGGAAGAAATCAGTATCTGGGTCATCTTCGGGCCCTGATCCTCGGGATCACCTCCCTGTAATGTTGGCACCAGGGAAAGAGGTTGAGTGAAATGCTGGACCCAACATAGACCCACAAAGATTGGAAATCACCTCTAAGATCGAGTCCAGCCATTGGCAAAGAAAACTGGGCTTTGCCCAAAGTCCCAGGATGCCTCAGGGCAGAGTTTTGTCAAGATGCTTTGGGGATCAGCCTCCAAAAATTAGGCATTTGGGTGCTGAAGGGTGGAAATGGGTGCTGAAAAGTGGAAATGGGTGCTCCAATGCAGAGTTTGGGAGAAAAGGAGATGCTTTTTCTAATGAAGAAGGATGGGATTTGAAGAGAGAATGTAAATCTACAGGGCAAGTGGGAGAACAGCTAATGAGGAGCCAGAGGGTCTGGGGCCATGCACAGGTTATGGCTGGGAATGGCTGGACATTCCTTCTTCAGCTGCTCAACTTGTAGGTCCCACTTAATGAGCAGGAAGAAGAGGAAGGTCATAAATTCCTGCCCCTCTTGTTCAACTGGAGATGGATCCCAGAGGTGTTCAGTCCACCAATGGCCTCTCTGATGTCCCCAAACTTGTTTCCAATACCTGTGGCAAATCCATGGATGCCCTGAGGTCTCTGTGCACTGACCTGCTGAACTTCTGGTTTTGCTCCCAACTTGGAGGTGACCAAGGAGGGATTTTATGAATAAAATTAAAAGAGACTGCTGCAATCAGTGCTGAGAAGGACTAATTGTGACAAGGAGGCTCCTGTGGTAGCTCTACCAAAGCCAGGAGAGACTCCCTCCTGCCAGTACAGCACAACAGAGCCACTCCCAGTAAGCAAAACCTGGCACTTGAGGCAGCTTCTTTTTCTGGCAGAGAAGAGGTGTTGTTTGGCTTTTTTTTTTCCCCCCCTCAGTGGGAGAAATTTATATGCAAAATGATGGATATAATTGACTCCCTGCCTTTAGGGTAAGAGCTGAAAGAGGTGGAGAAGGCAGAAGGAGGAAGGCATGGAGAGCTGTGCTTGGCCAAGGGGAGACACGGCACGGAGCAGGTTTATGACCCTTTTGTATCCCAGGGGTCTCTGCCAGGGCAGGGTGACCCTAAAAGGGAGTGGATTTGGGATGGACAGTGTTCCTTTGCACCGTGTGAATTGGAGCTGCTGGCTCTGATGGTGCTGGATGATCATTCCAGAGGCGTGGTGGGGCTTCTGGATAAATTCCTGGGCTACCTGTGTGAGCTACTCTCCATTTCCCTCAAAAGCTAAGCCAGGCCTGAATGAATGGTCTCCACTAGATCCCAATAGCATTCCAAGCGTCCCAGAGCTGCAAATACTCTTGGAATATAAAGGGGGAAGGGCGATGCATTCCCTGGAAAAGCCTTGCTGGGCCAGCCCTGTCCCTGACCCCACTCCTTGGACGCAGAACTTGCTGCCGGGAGCCCTTAATGGTTGTGGTTCTTCCTTTTCCCAGGGCTTGGATGTGGCACGTGGGGGTGTGAGCCATTTCCTGGGAGCCTCAAGCAGTTGGGCAGCGTTTCCATCCACTGCCTGCCAGGATTTGCCTCCTCTTTGGATAAGCAGGAGGAGCACTCTAGAAATGATGGAGACGGGGAACACTACGGTTTGGAAGCAGCAGCACAAGGGGAGGAAACCGTCCTTGCATTCACCAGAGTCAGTCCTTGATCACCTTCTATTTTCCATGTGTGGAAGGCAGGGAGCAGGGAGGGGAAATCTCATTAAAGACCTTGCTGTTGGGAATGGGCTGGATATCTCATTAGAGTGGGCAAAAATGACTCGTTTCCTCTCTGCAGGTTTTTTTTTTTTCTTTCCCCAGGAACTCCGTGGAGGGAAGGAATTAATTTAAAAACAAATATTCGTGCCTGCAGGACACACAGTCTCAACACCAGGATTGTCTCCCAGCACCCGGGGAAGAGCTCAGAGGCCGCTCCCCCCAAAAAGAAAACCTTGCAATTCGCGGGTATTTGGGAATTTTGGGTGCCGTGGGGCTGGAAATCACGGGGAAAAGAGGAGGGAGAGGCGAAGTGGGGGGTGGGTGAAGGTCCTTTCCCACTTGCAATCCCTGAGGAAGCGTCGTGTTCCTGCCAGGAGAAACTTGGAGAGGGGTGGGGGGAGAGAGAGAGAGAGGCAGGCAGAGACAGCAAGCACACTTATCAAGTGGCTTGGACCGTAGCCGATTTGAAATATTACTAACCTTGCATTTTCAAATTTGATGCACAACAACCAAGATGCTAATACTTTCCTTAGTTTAGAAAAAAAAATCCTTTCACCCATCTCTTCTAGCCGAAGATTAGGAGAGAAGCTTTAAGAAGATTTAAAAAAAAAAAAAATCAACTTCTGAGCAGCGGAAAAAATGGTTTGTGATTCAGGGGCTCCGGGCAATTCATCATGGAAATTGGGTTTCTTAGCCGACATCATGTGAATCCTTTCGGCCCTGTCAACTTTTTAATACATTACATTGAGAATGTAAATCGTGTTGGTGAGGGGGAAAGAAGAGGGGAGAGAGGGAAAAAAAAAAAAGAAAA
>VXBX01004451.1:43775-58775 GCA_013400415.1 Scytalopus superciliaris
TTTTTTTTTTTTGTTTGGTTTGGTTTATTTTATCCCTTTCTCGGCTTGAGCTCTTCCCTCCATCAAAGAGAAGAGCAAAACGAGTGTTTTGGAGGTGGGGGAAGATGGAGGAAAGGGAAAAGGGGGGAAAAAAACTGCAGCGATGTCTGGGATCTTTTTGGTAGTTTGGCTGGGTTTTTTTGCTCACATGCTGCATCCTGGTGATTTTGATTAACTCTTTAGGGGGGTGCTGTGAATTTTTTGACAGAGTAGAGGGCGTGGAAATAAAGCTCTGGATGGAGAGTAGCAGGTGGTGCTGTGAGATCTCCGAGCCTGGACTTCGTGGCTTCTAAAATGTGAATCTCTTGGAGCTTTTAGTGCCTGGGAACATCCTTGGGGAGGTTCACTGAGAGCTTTCTGCAGCACAAAGGCTCAGCATAAACTCCAGGATAGGGCTTAGCTGAGCAGGCTCACAGTGGCTGGGAGGTGGGGAATCTTCACCAAGCCATTCTCTTTCTAGCTGGGTGGCTTCTTCCGCGCTCCTGGCATTGGAAAAGTGGGATTGATCATCTGGAAGAGGCAGGGAAAGCAGAGTGTGTGGCCTTGTTGGGGGGGGGAACGCCTTGATTTTTTTTCCCCCCCTCGTTGGATGGTGTGAAAATTTATTTGATATCAGTGTTGAAATAATTCAGGGTGGAAGGGGGTTCTGTGTGAGTGTCCTGCTCAAGGGCAGCTCTGGGAGAAGACAGGGAAGGAGGTGGGAGAAGTCGTGTCCAGAGGGATAACAGGAAATAGGACAAAGGGTTGATTGGGTTCAACACTAATTGTGAGCATCATAACCATGTTGAGAATCAAGTTACGAAGGAGGCTCCTTCAGCACCCTCAGAGAGGGGGGAAATGGCTGGAAGTGGGAATTGCAGCTGGAGCACACCTGGAAAGAGCAGGGAATCGAGCTTATTGGGGCTGCTAAAGACTTCTTGGAAAGCATCTGGAAAGATGGATGACTCCCCTCTGGAATGTCACTGTCAGTTTGGGTGGGTGGTGGCAAATAAGAAGATCTGGGGCACAAAGGACAAGCCCCTGACTGGTGGCCTTGCTGGTGGAACTGGCAACACCACGTGCCCTGCAAAGTGACACCCAAGAGAGGGGTGTCTGCCAAGAGGGGCTGAGTGTCCTCTGCTGTGGCTCTGGGTAGATCCAGCACCCCCAAAAAAGGTGTCCCCAAACCACAGCTCCTTAGGAAGTGACCAGTTATGGGTGTGTGTCAGCCAGGGGAGCTCAGCTCTTTCCAGCTGATCCCTCTCCCCTTGTGTTTCAGCCCTAAGAGCAAGGAGGGAGCACTTTCCACCTCTCCCATGGGACAACTGGTTTGTCACTGGTGCCTTCCTTGCTTGGCATCTGCATAAGTCCTGAAATGCTGGTGTAAACCAATTCAACTCTACCGAAATAGTGCTGTAAAAACACCCATAAACCCTGAATGCTTTTTTTTTTGGGGGTAAATAACCTCAGGTTTATTTCTGTTTTGCCGGAGAGAACCAGGTGCTACTTCTCACTCCACGTTTGTAGGTCACATTTACAACATAACTGGCAGCAAACAGTGATCCTTCTGCTTTCCTGAAGACATCTGGAGGTAAATTTGTAGCTACACACGTGTAGACTATGCAGTTATGCAAATCGGGGGGGGGGCTGATATTAATAATGCACAGGGAAAAGGTTGGGTGTTATTTTTATGCATAAGAATATTCCTGCGTGTGACTTTCCTGAATTCTCCAGCCAAGCAGCTGATGTCATCGATGTATTATTTAGTCTGATGCTGGTACAGCATTTCCAGAGGGGTTTTTGGGCCTGATGTCCTTCAGAAATAATTAATTTCCTATTTTTTTTTTCCTGCTCCCAGGCCTGTATTTCTTCACAATTGCCGTTCTGCTCTTGGAAAACAATCTTGTTCCATTTGGGCATTGCACCCATGCCCAGAACCTAATCCTGGATGTCTCCAAGTCCTGGCAAGAACCTTTCAAAGGCTCTGGAAGGGTGAAAGCAACACTCTGTGGGGGCAGACTCAAAAATATTGGAGTTGATTCACATGATGATGTTCAAGGAGTTCCCTGGGAGGGCGGGCAGGCCCTGGCACAGGTTGGGCAGAGAAGCTGTGGCTGCCCCATCCCTAGCAGTGTCCAAGACCAGGTTGGATGGGGTTTGGAGCAACCTGGGCTGGTGGGAGGTGTCCCTGCCCATGGCAGGGGGTGGCCTGCAGTCCTTTCCAGCCCAAACCATGTGGAAACTTCATTTATGGGGTCACTCTGAGGGGCTGAAGAACCGATTTTCAGCCTCTCCGTGGGTCAGAAGGGACAAATCTCAGCAGATAGGAAAACCCTTTGGCAGATTCAGGTTTGACTTCAGGTGAAGGCTGTGTAGGCTCAGCCTCAGACTCACCTTCAGCTCATTCTGCCCCACCTGGGTCCCTCTGCACCAAAGACCTTACAAGTATCTCCCTCAGAGCTGACCTTTTACATCCTCACAGAAGAAGAAGACACTCATTCCCAGGTCACTTCTAGGGAAGCTTCAGGCATGTTGCTTGGTTTTTATCCCCCTCTCCAACACTCCAATCCTCCAAGCCACTTGCTCAGAGCCTGCAAATGAGCTGTAGGGGCTGTCAGGGCCCTGCAAGCACATAATGAAGTGCACGCATGTCCATATACACATCGATGTTGGGCTTAATTAGGACATCACTCAGGCATCGGGGACCGCGCCGAAGCTCTGACTTTGCTTCCCCTCCTTTCGCTTTTACTCGGCTTCCCAAGTGACCCAAACAAAAGGCTAATTGCTTTTTGGGTTTTAATTACCACGGCAGTACCTGGGTTGATTGTCGGGGTTGTGTTTTATAGGTGGAGAAAGGGACGGATTCCCTGGGAGGGCTCCGGGTTTTTGTGTTGTGGGGTGTAACTTCGAGACTTGGCTGGCTTTTAAACGGGATATAATTAAGCATGCCTGAAAAAATATATATAAAAAGAAGAGACAGAAGTAGAAGTGCTTTGTAATCCAGAGTGTGAAGTCTCTTCAAAATGCCTTGCTTTATTTAGGGGGTGGCACAGCACATTCCTAACATGTAATCCTGGTTCTTATCTGGTTATTTGTCCTACCTTGATCCATATGTATTTCTCTGTGCTTCCTCCTTTGCCAGGTGGGTTATTCCAAGAGTGTAAAATAGATTCTACATCCATTTATTAACCCTAAAATTCTTTGACTTTGTTTTTCCCTATCCATCTTTATATCCTCATTTGGGATGTCCTGATTGAGCAGTTGCAGGGGGAAAAAAATAATTTCTTAGAACGTTCCTCAACTTCCTTTTTGAGAAGTTGGAAACTCCAGATTTCTGTTTCTGTTGGTGGCCAGAGGAAACTGGAGCAACCAAGTGTATTTATGGCAAATATCTCGATTTGGGAGCAATGTGAAGTCTTAAATAACGTTATGAAATGAGCCTTCCATGTCTGTCAAATGAGGAAAACCAGGAACCTCAGCTGAAGGACTTTGAGGTTTGCACTTCAGCTTGAGGAGAAGTAAGAGGTGAGGAAGAGAATTCCGAGTTAAAATGACCATCAATTCCTGACAAACATTGGGCAGAAGTGAGTGTGGGTTTGGTAGGAATTCTGCAGGGTGTTTGGGGAAGGACAAAGCTGCTTCTGGGTTGAGACTCACAGGGGGAATTAATTATAATTTTTATAATTTTTGAAGGATTTAAGGGTCATCTGTAGGGAATGCAGAAAGAGGGACATGCAGGTTTGAAACAGGATGTTGCTTTCAGGAGAACATTAAATGCAAGTCTGGCAGGTCACTTTTCCTTGGAAATCCCAGTGTTTAGTACTCCAGTTGGAACTGAGTGTTCCTTTGGAGATTCTGTGTGGGAAGTGGATGAGTCTCGTGATTCATGGAATCATGGAATGGTTTGGGTTGGACGAGAAGTGGAATATCATCCAGTTCCACCCCCTGCCATGGGCAGGGACACCTCCCACCAGCCCAGGTTGCTCCAACCCCCATCCAGCCTGGTCTTGGGCACTCCCAGGAATGGGGCAGCCACAGCTTCTCTGCCCAACCTGTGCCAGGGCCTGCCCACCCTCCCAGGGAACAATTCCTTCCCAATATCCCACCTAACCCTGTCCTCTGGCAGTGGGAAACCATTCCCTCTTGTCCTGTCCCTCCAGACCCTTGGAGAGTCTCCATCCATCTTTCTTTCAGGTGCTGCAAGGCCACAATGAGGTCACTCCAAAGCTTCTCTTCTCAATAGTCATCTGGTGGGATGACACCCAGCCTTTCTTCTCCACTGGAGCCCAGACTTGGTGACAGGACAAAAAGACGGCCTCGGGCTTGGCCATGAAAGGTTCAGGTTGGACATGAGGAGGAATTTCTTCATGGAAAGGGTGGCCAGGCATTGGAAGGGGCTGCCGAGGGAGGTTTGGAGTGCCCATCCCTGGAGGTGCCCAAAGAATGACTGGCTGTGGCACTGAGTGCTCTGGGCTGGGGGGCATGGTGGGCATCGGGCACAGGGTGGATTTGATGACCTTGGAGGGCTAAATCTGTGATTGTGGTGGGAAAATGGTCTCTGTAGACATGGACAGTTGTCTCCTGCTGGTTTAATTTCTTCCTAGATACCCTCCCACAACGATAACATTGGCTCTGAGGAAAGGGAGGGTTGGGGGTTATTAAGATTGTGTGAGATTTATAATTCCTGCTTAATTTTCATGCCATGGACATGACCCAAAGGCTGTGGCTGGTCTTGGCTCTGCTGTGACAGGAGTGTGATGTCCCTCCCTCTCTGTCCTGATGGGCCCTTGAGGTGAGGAGTCTTGGGTGAGTGGGGATGATGGAGTGGGAGGTTCTGGAGCTTCCTGACAAACCAAGAAGGAAACCCAGCGAGCTCCTGTGACTAAACCACCTGAAAACAGAGAGCAGAATGTCAGGGCTTAACGATAAAATGAATCACCAATTGCTTTTAATGTATTAGGAAAACAATGTTGAGAAGTTGTTTTTCGTTGAGGGTTTAACTCCCCGAGGGTGGAGCTCGTTCTGAGGCAGAATTAGAACAAGTTTTGAACCGTTGAGAACTTCACTAAAACAAGTTTTTTGGCTCTCAGCAGAGCTTGGGTGAAGCTTAAAAGGATCTAAGTTTTATTTGGCCAAACAAAGACAAACTTGTTGCTCTGAAGAGAGATTTAATACATTTATAGTGTTCCTGTACTTTCAATATACAGGCTGGTAGGAGCCAGTGAGATCTTTTGCTTGTATAACCATGTTGGTTGGTGTAATAAAAATTACATGTCCAAGCTTTTCTTACTGAATGGGAGGAGTTTTTAACAAAAAGGAAATGTTGCTGTGGGAAAAAAAAGCAGCTCTTTGGTGAAATCATAACTTTTAATTTCGAGAAGGAAGAAATACTGGAATGGGAAGACTGGGACCTTGTGGGTTGTGGCTGTGGACCTTTCCAGTTGGAGAGAAAAAAATGGGTTTATGGAATTAATCTGGGCCGTACGAATTGATAAAACATATGGATCGATCCAAAATCAAACAATACACTTTGCAATGCCACGGAATGCAAGGACAAATATTGAGAAGCAAGAGGTGGAGGAAGCACTGATGGGCTCCAGGAGGTTACAATTTAAACACATCCCAGGAAAGAGTGACTTTGAAGGGATTTTTTTGTATGTCCTTCCCTCTGTTGTCCCGAAGCACGGAGGGTTTGGTGACACCTCTTGTAGTGATTTAAAGGGAATAAGTGAAATTTTCTCCACTAATGGAGCTGGGAAGGTCCTTATTGAAAGGCAGCACTTGGATTTGGTCTTCACACTCTGTGGGGGGGGACACAAAAAGGTGGGGGTTCAGCAAAGACCGACACATGAGATGTAGAAATGAGCATGCTCAGGTGACTGGAAGGAAACTTTGGAGGGTGTTTTGATTGTGGTGCCTCAATGGCAACACCTTCAGCTGGGATTAAAGGGGTCTTTGCTCTGATAGAGCCACCACTTCTCACTCAGCTCTTGGAGCAGAGTGTTCATGAGACGAGCACTTGGGTGGACTTCAGTGTGCTAAATTCCGAAGGAAATTAATTACCTGCTGGAACAGCCTCTCCTGACTCCCTCATGACTTCTTGGCCCCCATGAAATGGCTTCTCAAAGGTTCCTCTGGTCCAACCACTGCTGTGGAACACGCTCTGGGTGTCTGAAGGAGGTGGAAATCCTTCTGCTGCCACACCTGGGAGGTGAAACTCCCTGACCCTCCTGGCCAACACAGCCTTCTCCAGGCTTGGCTCCCACTCATTCCAGGTCAAACCCACGCTCCTCTCCTCTGGCACACCGGGAAGGATAATCTTCCAAACCCACCGGGATTTAATGCAAAATGACCTACCACATGGTGGGCCCACTGCAATTCCTGGGTGAAAGATGTCCCTGCTGCATTTTAAAGTGTGTAGGACACGAGTGGGCTGTAAACCTTGGGAGTGGGAACACCCTGGGCTCCTTATCCGCATTTCAAACTTGGTCTCCAGCCAGGAGAAGAAAATACATCCAGTCATAGTCTTGCCACAGCAGTTTTGTACTCCCTGTGCCTCAGCCTGGCTCTGAGACAAGTGGTTTAAGGTCATTTTTCTAAAACTGGAGGGGTTTCCTGCATTTGGGACGAATCCTGCTGAAGGTAATAAAGCTGATTTCACTTTCTGACCTTAATCCATAGGTCTCTTGCCAAGAGTATCCAGGAGCTGGCTGGAGGAGCTCTGGGCTGTGCCAAAATAAGGACACAAGGTGTGAAAGGTGGTAAGGCTGAGACATCTCTGTGATAACAACTTGGTGGCACTTCCTTTGCGATTCTTTCATTCCCTTTCCCCCCCCTCGCTCGTCTCCTCTTGTGCATTTATTTCACTTTTCCTCTTCTTGCTTCTCTTTTTCCATTCTTGTCTTCCCTTCTCTCTCTCTCTCTCTCCTGTCCTGCACGTACCAGCCTCTCCTTGCCACAAATCAAGCCCATTAGGAGCACCAAAGGGATTCTTACCAATGGCCTCCCTTTGTGAACTCTCTGCTTTTTTTTTCCTTTTTAATCTGCACTGTTCCACATTATATTGCCATTGATTTAATAGACCACCATGAATTTTACTGCCTGTCAAACAACAGCACAATTATTTTGAATTCTATTGTGGCAGAGCTTGACACCCAGCTCTGGATCACTTTACACTTTTCACCCTTGCTCGAGCGTGCTTGAAAATCCGGGACAGCTTTTTAGTGGGATTGCAGGATGGCCTTGCTTTAATTTGGGCATTTTGGGGATGGGATGAATCGGCAGTCAGTGGATAAAGACTCCTACCTGCTCTGGGAACGTCATGGGGAATGTGGAAGCTGTTAGAGGGTGTTAAAAACCCAAACCCATTCCCTTCCTCCCTCCTGCTGCTCCCGGCTCTGAATAAACGACACGGGAAGGACATTCATCTTTACTGTCTGTTCCTTGTTTGTGGGCTCATTCCAAAAGCTTCCCAAGCAGGATGCTGAGTCCTCTCTCGCTGGGCTTTAACAGGGTGCTCTGTGCTGACCAGAAAAGTCTTGATCCATGTGCCTGGAGGGATATTCCCCATGGGAGGCAAAAACCATGGAGCACTTTGAGAGCTGCTGTTGGCACTCACCGGTGTGCAGCCGATTTCTTACATGGAACAACGAGTGGATTACAGCTGTATTAAAATAAAGACAGGATTGGTTAATTCAGGATGAATCAGCCCTTTGTGTTCCTCTTTAAGAGCTCTTTCTATCATCTTTCATGCCCAGGATAAATTGTTTTCCAGATGGCAGGGATAACAGGTTGAGCCTGTGCTGTTCTAGGGGCCACACACTCTGACTCTGACGTGCTCTGGGAATGTTTTTAGGAACAGAAACAGGTTCCTGGGTGGAAAGTGTGGACTCACTTAGAATTAAATGACTTGCCCAAGATCACTGAGTGAGCCTGAGTTGGGCCTGGGACCTCTCTCTCAATTTTGTTCCAAGTGTTTTCCTTGGGAGGTTTTTCTCTTCCTGCTCAACATGGTGTTCCCACAATGAAATGTTCTCCTTGAGGTCTGGGTGGGGCAGATGGGTTTGGATTGTGAGTACAAAAGGCTGTTTTGATAATCCAGATTACTCATGGGCTTTCCCTTTTATGGCCCTTCCTCTTTTTCCAAGGGGAGCTCCTGGTTGTGTTAATAGTGTAACAACAATGTGTGGGGATGCTCATCCTTCCCCATCCCCGAGCCAGGGCTTTGGGAGAGGTTTGTTCCACCTGTTCCCTGCAGAGTGAGGCCCATTCACCCCCAAAAACTGCTGCTGAGGGTGAGCCCAGAGCTGCCTCGAGCCCCCTGAGGGTGAGTGGCCATTCTGGGCTCCTCAAACCTTCCCAGTTAAACCCAACCCAACCCAACTCTTGCTTTGGGCCAAGAGAAAAGACTTCACCCCCAGGGACAAGGAATATGATGAGCCATAAAGATCAGGGAGGAGAGAGAAAGCACTTCCAAGTCCCCTTGGCCTTGCAGCAGAGGTTTATTGTCCCCTTTCCTGGAGCTGGTGGTTGGTACACACACCTTACTGGTCTCCATCACACGCGGGGCTTCGATGGGTCCTGTTGGGGGCAAAACTTGCCCTGCTTTTGCCTTGGGGTGGGAAATTCATGGGCTACAAAGCCCCAAGAGGAGTTGGGTGCCGGATGTGGTGGCTCTGCAGTGTCTGTGCTGAGCAGCTGGCAGAGCAGGCAGATCCCTGGGCTTTATGGAAGTGGGATTGAGCCCAGGTGCCAGGAATTTCAAGTTTATAAAGGCCAGAGCCCTCCTCCCCCAGCATTGTGACAAATGTGCCTCGTGACCTGTTTTGGAGATCCAGGTCAGACAGAATAATTAAGTGGCGAGCCAATTTATTGCCTGCAGCCCTATAAAGCTCAGGGAATGCTCTTTCAGCCCTCAGCTGGTATTTAATCAAGGTATCATAACTTTTATTAAGCTTAAATGCAATGCTTCTGAGATCCTAAATTTAAAGTGTGCCTGGAAAGCAGGGCCGTTTGGGTTTGATTTCCATATCCCAGCATCAGGCAAAATGGGAATGGGATGACAAGGAGCCTGGATTAGAGGCTCAGGATGCTTCAGGGAATTCTGTGTTGTTATGAGCCCTCTGGGACATCACCAGGATGGTGGGAAGTCCTTCTAGAAGTGTCTTCTGCAGCACAAGTCCACAGGCAAGGAAAAATGCTTTACACCCTTTTCATGAAGTAAATTCCAGGCTTTAAAATGCTGTGTCTGAGCCTTCCTGGACATCCCATGACACTTTTCCCAGGGCAGTGGTGGAATCCTCATCCCTGAAGGGATTTAAAAGGCTTGTGCATGTGGCACTTGGGGACATGATTCAGTGGTGGCCTTGGCAGTGCTGGGTTAAGGGTTGGGCTGGATGATCTCTGAAGTCTTTTCCAACCTAAACAATTCGAATATTTGGAACCCTCCTCTGCCCTCCCCCATCCTGGTGCAGCCTCCCAGGTGCTTCTGAAAGGCTCACTGAGCTGGGCAACCAAAAAGAAATTCCAGAGGCATCTGGAAATGCCCAGGAAAGGAGGTTGTGGCCTTGCTTAGCCAATCTGTGCCCAAATCACACCAATTTCTGCAGTGGCCAAAGCCAGCCATGTACCCAATGTCCCAACTGAGGGAGGGACACCAGTGTCCAACTGGGATGGGTGGAGAGGCCGAGGGAGTGACAATCACTCTCTGCTTTCTGAATCTCCAATGAGACTCTCAGGCCAGCCTCGGATTTGCCAGGAAAGGAAAAACTTTGCCAAATGTTGGGAGACTGGCTTAAAATGCTAAAAGCCATATTTAAACCCCATGGAAATTCTAAAACAAGGACGTTTATTAGAGTGGAATTAAGGACAAAAGAGTTGCTAATAACGTCAAGAAAAGGGAGAATTAAGAATGTTTGGGTTTTAAATAGTATTAGAATATTAGCTGAAACCTAGAAGTGAGGTTTATCTGTAAAACATGGCATCTGAGAAGGTTTCAATTCTTGATAATAATGTGATTTCAGGCATTTTGGAACAGGTTCTCTCCCTGGTGTATCCCAGAGCTGGGAGGACAACGTGGTGTTGTTGGGACCACCAAAAGAGCAAGAGAGAGGACTAAAAAACAACAGAAATACCTCTTGGAAAGAGGAGGAATCCTTGTGCCTCAAGGGAAAAGCCAGAGTCAGGTGAGAATCAGAAACTTCCAAAAGGAAAAGGGTTCCATTTTGAACAGAGAATTGCCAACCATGGTTAAACTGGTTAAACTGGTTTCTAACCCATGGGCATGGAAGGCAGAGAGGATGTGTTTTCAAATCTCAAAATATGATGATTTTTAAAACACAGCTTTTCCTACTCAGTATTTTCTGGGTGTGAGTTAGTTATGGATGTTTTTACAGTTCTCAGAGACTTTCTTTCTCTTCGCTTTTTTTCCCCTTTAACACTAATGTAGGGATAAAATCAGGAATTTTAGCAGGATGGAGTTGCCTTCTAGGCTTGCCTAAAGGTTGATGGCCTGGCATGCAGGTCTGGCCCTTGCCAGGGTTCAGTTTCTAAGGCACAGTTTAGTTTCTGTTGGTCCCAGGAGGTCAAGAGAAGGGATGTTTCTGTGCTGCCAAACTGGAGCAAGACCAGTAAAGACCAAGATGATGGTGGTAGGGTTGGAGTCCAGCACAAATGGGGAGAGAATGAAGGTGCTGGGATGTTGTGGTGGTGGTAAAAAAAGCAGCAAAGCAGCATATTTACAGCAAGCAAACTAACACACACACACACACACACACACACACTTTATTGTTTTTCACACACTGTTATATACAGTTGCAGTGCTTACTTGTCACTTTTTGATTGGTGCTTTCTCTTACATTTCTCCTAACAGAACTTCTTATTGGTAACTTTTAAGTGTTGTAACTTGCAGCCTATCCCCAGCTATCTCTTCCACATTCTCGTTTACATTCTTTCTCCATCCATGTGCCTTCCTCTTTTAAGGATACACCACAAAGTTGTCAAGCTTAATGTCAGCACTCAGGGGGTCAGCAGACCCACTGTCCACCACCACACTGGGACAGGCATCACAGAGCTGGGAGGATTTTAACCTTTGGAGATCTTCACTACCAGACATTTTCCTCTTTGAGGTTCTTAGAATCACAGAATGATTTGGATTGGAAGGGACCTTAAAGATCATCTCATGCCATGGGCAGGGACACCTTCCACCAGCCCAGGTTGCTCCAAGCCTTGTCCAACCTGGCCTTGGACACAGCCACAGTTTTTCTGCCCAACCTGTGCCAGGGCCTCACACAGGGAACAATTCCCTCCTGGTATCTCCTCTAGCCCTGCCCTCCTTCAGGTTCCTACAGAGGGTTAGAACTCCAACAAGCCCTCACTGATGCACATCAGGACAGGTCACTGAGCGCTGGGGCAGGTGGAGACTCGGGGAAAGCCTGGCCTGGAGCCACCAAGCTCAGTAGAATTGGCTTCCTATGTTTGGTGCTCCAGGAATCTGGAGACACCTGGCAGCTGAAAAAGCTGTGAGGAGCCAAGCAGAGACTGGCTCAGCTCAGGGCAGAGCTCTCTGCCAGAGCCTTTCAGTGGCAGGAGGGTTGTCACATGCAGATCCCAGCAAAGTTTTGATGGGGCCCTTGAATTTTGGGCATGTCTGCACAGTTTTTTTGCCTCTGGAGGTGCCTGGCTCCACTGGAAAGCTGTGGAGCAGGGAGAGACTGACTTGCTTATCTTCTCTGTATTCGTTGCAGACAACATAAAGATGCAAGAGACTGGCTTGCTGGTTGTCCCAGAAGAATAAAACCTTCTATTATATATAAGACTAAGATATAGTTGTCCCTCTGCCTGGGGGAGGTTGGAGATGGAGGGAAACCAAAAGAGCCCTGAGGCCCATCTTGGGTAGAAGATCCATACCTGGAGGCAAACAGGCACTATAAGGTCTTCTCTGCATCTTCTACATGGTTGGAAGTCCTTCTTGGTGAATGTCACTGGCAAAAACCTCTTGTCCTTAAATATATTCTTTAGCCCTCGGGTGATTCCTAAACTGAGCTATGATTATTGGTTGGAGCTGGCAGTGGTGCCTGTAATTCAGGCTGCCAAACATCTCCCATTAAAAGATGCTCTTTCCCAATGCTAAATCCTTGCCAACATGGAACTGTTCAGGCTGAAATTTTCAGTTGCAGGCCCTTGGCTCGGGCTGGTCTTTGTGTGTATGAATATGTGTGTGTGTGTGTGTGAGAGAGAGAAAGCAGGAGGAAGAAAAGATACACTTTAACCAGATGCAGGGAAAAGGCATTATTTTATAGTTGTTTAAGGGCAAAAAGTCTGACACCCACATTGTTGAGAAATTCTGACTCTTTTGCGCTCTATTTTTGTTTTCACAGGGACTTGAAATTTGGCTTTGGAGCAAATCTGGGATTTTTTTTTCCTCCTTCAAACTGCCTGGTTTTGGCCAAGTCAGAGGGCTCTGCAGAAGAGGAGAAGGTTTGCCCTGGAGTTTGTCTGGAGCTTGTGCAGCCCAGGGCTTCAGGAAGGAAGGAGGGATTCCTCCTTCCCAGAGCACCTCTTGTGTGGTTTGGCCCTGGAACACCAAGAATTCAGAGTGGATTTCCTACCCCCAAAGTGTTTCCCAAGTTGGCTCACAGGACAGGGAGGCAAACACACTGCACTGATTGTGTGGGATAAGGGATTTCTGGGCAGGGGTGGGAGGGGATACAGGAGATGATCCCAGGAGATGGAGGGGGAAAGGGTGAGTAACCCTTCCAGCTTGCCCTCTGCTCATCCAGAGTGTGACTGCAGGACCCACCCGGAGCCCTGTGTGCCCACAGCTCCTGCCCTGGGATCTCAGGTGCTTTGAGGTGAGTCCTGAGAGCGGCAACTACTTTTGGGATCTGTTGTTAGAAACATCATTTACCCCATTTCCAAGGCTGGGGAAATCTTCCCTCTGAATCCATTCGTTCCCAAAGGACACCAAGTCACCTCCAATTTGCTGAGTTGTTTTGATTGCGATGTCCAAATTTTTTTCCCCAGTTAGAACACCCTGTTTAGGGGTTTTGTTTTGGTTCAGCTCTACAAACAAAACCCACCCTGCTGGAAATATTTGGGTTTTGGGCAGTGCAGGCAGAGAGGGCTGAGGCCACCTGTGATGCAGCTAAAACTCAGGAGGACATCGAGGAGCTGCTCATGGAAGGACCACGTGCCTTGGGTGAGGCAAAGATCCTCTGCACAGCAACTGTTTGAATCCAAGTCAGGAGCATCAGGTGACATGAAAAGGGGAAATTAAATAAAGTTTTATGAGCATCTTGAATTATTTAGAGCATTAATTTGTCTAGTCCTCACCTGGTTTATGGGTGGAATCCTACCCATGCCACTGGCTATCAGTATGGAGATTTATGCTGGTAGGTTGTTGTAAGATGATTAAGAGGGATGGTTAAGAGTTTCCTGGTCTCTGGAGTGGTCAACCTTCATCACGTGGAGGTTTGTGGCTCCTCTGACTTCAGCAAAGTTACTCTGATTTATGTCAACTTAAGGTTCTCCCCCTCTACTCTGCCTTCATGAGACCCCAGCTGGAGTATCGTCTCCAGGTCTGGGATCCTCAGCACAGGGAGGACATGGAGCTGTTGGAGCAGGTCCAGAGGAGGCCACAGAGATGCTCTGAGGGTTGGAGTCCCCTCTGCTCTGGAGCCAGGCTGGGAGAGGTGGGGGTGCGCACCTGGAGAAGAGAAGACTCCAGGGAGACCTGAGAGTCCCTTCAAGAGCCTAAAGGGGCTCCAGGAGAGCTGGAGAGGGACTTGGGACAAGGGATGGAAGGACAGGACAAGGGGGAATGGCTTCCCACTGCCAGAGGGCAGGGTTAGATGGGATATCAGGGAGAGAGACTTTTTCCAAGGGCAAACAGTGATAGGACAAGGAATAATGGTTTTCAACTGAGAGAGGAGAGATTTAGATGAGATGATGGGAAGAAATTCCTTCCTGTGAGGGTGGGCAGGCCCTGGCACAGGTTGGGCAGAGAAGCTGTGGCTGCCCCATCCCTGGGAGTGTCCAAGGCCAGGTTTGGATGGAGCTTGGAGCAACCTGGGCTATGGAAGGTGTCCCCGCCCATGGCAGGGGGTGGCACTGGATGATCTTTTAGCAACCCAAACCATCCTGAGATCTGATTCCATGAAGTTCTTCCATTCTCCTCCACTTGAATACCTTCCCTCCTTTATCTCAAAAAGGAACTTCACTTTCTGGAGAAACCTCTGAGGTGAATAATGTGCAGCTCAAACTGGTGTCTGATCTAGGGTGGCATTTCTTTTAACAGCATGGCAGGTTACTGAGCTTGCTGAGGTGATGGGGGAAGAAGCAAGAGAGGACAGATTTTTTCTCTTATAACCTCCGTTATTTAAAGCAGTTTTGTGTCAAATGATTTTTATTCCTTTGCCCTTAGTTTCAATGAGTCAACTGTAAGAATGTTTGAACTTTGTACTTAGATAATTTCCCAGAAAATTCTGGAACACAAATCTGATGAACAACTGATTTGCCAGAAGTTGGGTAAAAATAGCAGAAATTCCATGTCAGGGTGGTAGGAGTCCCATGACAGGACTGAGGATCCGCTGGTAAAGTTATGGGAGTGTTTTTGACTTCATGAACATGATGAGGATAATTTAGATTATTTCACCCACTCTGAGTGACTGACCTATTGGTGTCTGCACCTCAGCTGGTCACTCTGGACAGATCACTCATGGAGAAGTAACCAAAGTACCCCATGACAGAACCAGCTCTCCATCCTCGGGAGGGGCAGAGGAGGGGCAGGCACTGATCTCTGCTCTGTGGGGAGCAGGGACAGACCAGGGAATGGCTGGAGTTGTGTCAGGGCAGGCTCAGGTTGGATCTCAGGGAAAGGCTCTTCCTCCAGAGGGTGGTGGGCACTGCCCAGGCTCCCCAGGGCAGTGGGCACAGCCCCAAGGCTGCCAGAGCTCCAGGAGGGTTTGGATGATGCTCTGGGGC
>VXBX01004451.1:61275-66459 GCA_013400415.1 Scytalopus superciliaris
AGGGGAGGAGAGTTCACAGAACCCCAGAATCACTGAGGCTGGAAAAGATATCCAAGATCATCGAGTCCAACCTTGGGCTGTCAACCAGACCAGAGCACTGAGTGCCATGTCAGGGCTGGGCACTCCAAACCTCCCTGGGCAGCCCCTTCCAATCCCTGACCACCCTTTCCAGGCAGAAATTCCTCCTCATGTCACACCTGACCATCTCCTGGCCATTCCCTCCCCTCCTGTCCCTGTTCCCTGGGAGCAGAGCCCGACCCCCCTCAGCTCCCCCCTCCTGGCAGGGACTTGCAGAGCCAGAAGGTCCCCCCCGAGCCTCCTTTTCTCCAGACTGAGCCCCCCCAGCTCCTGGCAGCTTCCTGATTATTCAGATTTTAACTATTCCCCCCAAACCCAGCTTTGGATTGGGAGTCATTCAGAGACACTGGGAGATGTGTATTTGCATCTCATGGAGATGTTGAGGCCGTGCAGGAAAGGTTTGGGTGCTGCTGCAGTCCTGGGGCAAGGGAGGGCTCTGTGGGTGACACAGACCATGGCAATGCCTCACCCAACCTCCTCGTGGTACTCAGCTGCCAAAGTTGTGCCTTGCTCCCACCTGGCAGCATTTTGCACCTCAATTCTGCCCTGGGTGGTTGGACCACAGGAATGAAACAAGAAAATTAGAAATGGCTCATCCTGCTGACAAGGTCAGTATTTTTCCAGTTTTCTAAGGGTTAAAAGCTCTTAATGCACAGATCTTTTCCTTCTCTTACGAGGCTTTTCCAGATGATTCCAGGACACTTTCCCTGAAAACCCCAGCCTTACTTCTTTCTGCTTGAGCTGCATCCAACCCCAAAACTTTGTTCTTCCTCCTTTTGCAAACCCATTTTTCAAACATCTCTAATGAGTGTTTTCAGCCTCCTGCAGTTGTCACTCAACCAAATTGTGTGCATTTGGCTCTTCATGGATCTGTCCTCAAGGCACAAATCATTTTTGTCACTCTTCTCTGAACTCCCTCCAGTTTGTCAGTGTTTCTAAAAGCGGCGTGTCAGCTCATCCTCACCATTCTCTGCTCCTCTGAACGAGCAAATGGGTCTTTTTGGGAGAGCATGGAGATGACAAAGTGCCTCAAGGATCTGAGACGCTGAAAGGAGGGTTTCCAAAGATGCTTTGGATGCGGGGAGGTTGCTGGCCTTGTAGAAACAATGTCCTGCTTGTGATGTGCCATTATCACCTGCTCTTTCCCAGGGGACAGTGATGGGATGGTGATTATAATATTTTTTTAGTGGATGATGGAACCTGAAAGACACTTGACCCCCTTCTTAGGTTTAGTTTGTTTGGTGAATAACTCTTCTTGGCTCCAATTAATTTTGAAGCCAGAGTAAATCTGTCAGCAGTGCAAACATCTACAGGAGTCGTGATGGAGCCAGGTTTTTAGATGGAGGGGACACCTGAGAAAGGTCCCTGTTGACTTCAGGGTTCCTTTTCACGTGTGGATCAGCTGTGAAACCACGGACTGTTTGTCCTTAGTAATTTATGGAAGCAAATCCAGAAATATGGAGACAAGAAGGTGGTGTTTTTATTGTCTCCTTCTCACGTGATGGAAATGTAGGGTTTCCTTTCAGTTCTTTCTTCTTATTTGGGCCCAATTTCTCCTCTCTTTTCCACTGAGTTTACTTTTATTGGATGTTGTGGCACTTCACCAAAGGTTGGACTTGATGTTCTTGGATTTTTTTCACAGCCTTAATGATCCCATGATCCTATGGTTGTGCTGAAAGCATTTACCCACAATGAGATCTCTCATGCATTTTGGGATCTTGAGGGCACTGATGTCAATAAACACTCATCTTTCTTTTCACTAGGACACGAGTTTGAGCTTCACTTTGACTCCCCTGCACTCCCAAACCCAGAAAATGGAGATCTGCAATGTCTTTCTTGGTCAGTGACTTGCCAGCTGAAGGTGGGCTTGAGGATCTTCATTGAAACCTCTTATTTACCATCCTGGAGGTGGAGACCAAACGTGGGCCCACCCTAATCCCTCCTCAGGTCATGTCAGAGAGTCTTTGCCTTGTCCTGGCTCATGCCTGGATTGGAGACAGCAGATTCCTTTGGCTGGTGCCATGCTGACCTGGGGCCATCACAGCTCTGTTCTTCCCACAGTCCCCACGGAATTCTGGCTCTGAAAAGCCTCAGCACTTCTGGCCCCGTGCAGAGATTGTGTTGTGACAGGATGTCCTTTGTGCACAACCCCATCGACAGCAGCAATTTCAGAGCTCTAATCCCAATAAGTTTTTATGCTCAGCACTGGCTTGATATTTCCTTTGGTCATCCTTGTAGAATTACTTTCCCCAAACTGTTGTCAACTTGGGTCATTTTGTGTTACTTGTTTGAACTTGTCAAATTTCATTTCAGACCTGGGTAGTACTTGACTCATATTTACTTCAAACTCCTCTTCCTGCAGTTCATTGCTTTCATTATTTATAGGTGTTCTTGAAAGCATATCTGCTGAGCTCCTTACTGGGCCTGTATTTCACATTTAATGAGTACTTTTGCAATTTCATTACATTTTTTCTGAAGTCCAGGTGGCTCATTGTACAATGGATTTTCCTCTATGGCTCCTGGTGCTTTATGGTCTCTTTCTCCCTTGATTGAATCCTTCCTATAAACATATTCATGAAAATCCCCGTGACCTAAAACAATTGCCAGCGTTCCAAGTGCAAGGAGAGCTTTTGGGGTGTTCCAGCCCGTAGCTCAGGTATTGCCTTGCCAGGCAGCCACAGCCACAATGACCTCTCATCAGTTTGGGTCTCACACTCCCCATTAACCTTAGAATGTTCCAATGTCCCTCTGAGAGCCTCTCTTTACACCAAACCTCACCCTGTCTTCAGTTATCTTGGAGTTGTTCTGGACTCTCTGTGGAGATCATTCAGCAGCGTGAGAAAAACAGAGGTTTGTTTGACCTGAATCCCTTTTAGGGAGAGATTTAAGTGGCCCAGTGGGAAAGGCGGTGGTGACAGTGGGTGGACATGAGCCCAGATGTGCCCAGGGGACAGGAAGCAGATGGCNGTCCAAGGAAGGACTGGCCATGGCACTGAGTGCTCTGGGCTGGAGGACAAGGTGGGCATTGGGCACAGGGTGAACTCGATAATCTTGGAGGCCTTTTCCAACCTCTGTGTTTCTATCTTTATGTTTGGCATAAGTCATGCCTTGCACAAGGGCTGTTGGTCAGTGAGTGTCCCTGCCATTGCTGCAATACCAATGTTATGAGCAAGAAAACCAGTGCTGGTGTTCTCACCGATTCCCAAAGCACCTCCTGCTCGGAGGTTTGCAGCGTTTGGGCTGAGCTGCTGAGCACCTTCACTATTGCATAATCTCACTGGCTTTAATTCCCCTGCCCTCATCTGGTTAACTGCAAAATGTTCAAGAACATGAGCATTTATTGTGTTCCCCATGCTCATGGTTATCCCCAAACATCAGATCATCTGCTGCTGGTTCAGTCTCATCTTAATCCTCTGAGATGTGGGCACGATAGTGCTGAGACTACCCTACAGAGATGTTTGCTTGCCTCTCCTGAAAGAATTACTGAGGAGTATGAATCTTTTCCATCAGCCTTCCCCAGCTTCCTAATATTAAAATCCTCTCGAATTTGGAAGTCTAGACTTGCACACATCAGACATGCCTGCAGGCTTCCTTCAGATGTTGCACCGAGGATTTTTTTTAGTTTATTCAAATCCTTATTTTGCTTGTTTTAGTGAAAGTGACTCTTTTCTGTTGAATAAGTTGCTCGGTTCCTGTGTGCACTGGGTGTTTCAATCTGTCACCCACTCGGGTTCAGCTGCTGCTTTGTCTTTCGGGAACAAGTGGCAGGACAAGAGGGAACGGCCTCAAGTTGTGCCAGGGGAGGTTCTGGATGGACATCAGGAAGAATTTCTGGTGGTCAGGCATTGGAAGGGGCTGCCCAAGGAGGTGGTGGAGTCCCCATCCCTGGAGGTGTCTAAGGAAGGACTGTATGACCCACTCAGTGCTCTGGGCTGGGGGACAAGGTGGGCATTGGGCACAGGTTGGACTTGATGATCTTGGAGGGATTTTCCAACCTCAGTGCATTTGTTATTCTGTGATATGGTGCACAGTTCTCAGAACAACAGCAGTAGTTCTCAATGGCATGGCCATGGCATGACCTGAGTCCCTCTGTGTCACCAAAAACACTGAGACCCACTGCAAGTCAGTCACCTCTACAACTTCACCTGAGCCTTCTTTGGTTGGTCCACCACGCTGGTCTCTGTGTGCCCAACGACCCATTTCTGCTTAAATTAATCCCACTCTGTAGCATTTTTATTGGCCTGTGGAGCAACGTGTTTCCTGCTCTCTGCAAAATGCAGGATTCAGAAACACTGGCTTTACACCTGACTCAATTTTGAGGGCAGAACGTGTTGCAAAGGGAGGATCTCTTGGAGGTCGGTCATCCTGAGGGTGTAGAATCCAGCACTGACTCCACCTTGAACTTTCACTGCTGCACCTGAGGTGGGACAGGAGAAGGGAAGGGTCTGCAGGACTGAAGCATCTGGATCTGCGACTGGACTTTGGAGAGGGCAGAGGGAAGTTGCCTGAAGGGCTGGAAGTTTACAGGAGGTCTCTGAGTAGTCTGGTTGACACCAGAACACACCCAGAGCCTCTGCTCTGGAGCTGGAGAAATCCTCCTGCTTTTGGGCTCCTCCAGCTGGTTTTTCACACCAAACAGATCCATTTGTTCCGCTGTTCCCATTCCCTGTGCCCACATAAACAGGAAAGACATTTCCACGTCTCCCTCCCTCAAAATCTGGGACCCTCCCATTTCCAAAACCCTCCCAAGAAGAAAAACAGAGCCACCAAAACAAAGGTCAGAGAGTTTGGTGGGAGATTCCTCCCCCAAAACCAGGAGGCACCAAATAATGGAGAGAAGAAACATTATATATATAAAAAATAAAAAATAAAGTCCATGTGCTTATCCCAAGCTTTTTAAATGGCTGGGAAATTCTTGCTTTTTGGGAGTGACCAGTTCATTGCTTTGCTAAGTATCTTTCTAAGCCACCTCTTGTCAGAAGAAGAGAATAAATGAAAAGAGAGAAAGAGAGAGAGAGAGAAAAAGACCTTTGCATAGCTTGAGCCTTTGTGCCGTGCATTCAGACTGATTTGTACCCTTTGTAGTCTTAATTATTTGTGAGAGCA